>SMLS01035481.1:0-20707 GCA_004785975.1 Popillia japonica | reverse complement strand
CTAGCACACAATTATCAAATGACGCAATAATCTTATTTTTCCTATTTATTCTTTTAATTTTAAATAAATTTTCTATTTTATTTTCTAAGACTGTATGTATGTGTTTAAACAATAAAATTTCACTTATTGTAATTGTAATTTTAATTTGAATACGGCGTAGAACCGGCTAGCGTAGAAACGGCCAGTGTAGAACCGTCCCGGTGTAGAAACGGCGGCGATGAACTGGCGGCGAAGAACCGGCGGCGTAGAAACGTCCTATACCCCTGTTTACAATATATGTACATATATATATATTCTATAATATGTAAATAATATCTTTCCAAATCTGTATATAGAAAATATCTCTATTGTTGCATAGTTCTACTATAATTCATTATAATCCAGCAATATCAGCGGAAATAATGAACATTAACTATACCACCGTTGAAATCCATATACATAAATTGTTCGGTTTGTTTGTATATAATACTTTGTGTCTATATATTAGCAGTTATTTCAAATTTTATTTGAAATTATGCAAGACGAAACAAGAATAATAAATTGCCTAGTGGTCATTGAAACGCCAAAATCACATTAACAACGGCAAAATCTCATAATTAATTTCACTTATCCAAACATTTAAAGCTTCAGGCAGAGCTTTGAACTATAATAATGTAGAAATTCAGCTCCCTGCGTTTTCCATGTAATACACAATTAACCTTTTGTATATTAACTCCGATTTTTACTTGACAACAATTCATCCCCATCCGCTAGGAAAACATGAGCAACAACGGCAACACCACAAAAGAATACGTAATTACGAAAAGTAATTATATATTCGTCATGGCTCGGTTGGCAGAATGTAATAAGCTTTGTCCGATAAAACAGAACGGCAACATGACAAAGTCGATAGAACGTGTGTAATTTTGTAGTAGGAAATTATACGTTAATTCACCGTTTATACTCATACAAGTATAATAATAACAATAATAAATTCATTGGATTGAATAAAAGGTTAATAGCAACTTGGTAATTTCAAGCAATTTCGTAACCAAACGTAAATTCGCAACACCAGAGAAAACCCAAATGGTTGAAGATCTCAAATAATATTGTAGATACATATATGAGCTCTCTCTATAAAAACTATTGCGTAAAATTAATTTGTATATGTATATGGACATATAGATAAACAATATTTATAAATGCCTACATATTAGTTTTTTAATATGTCGTTTATATGTAATGATAAAAATACGAAAATTATAGAAATGGTCATAAATATTTATATACATGTATGCGGTTCAGTGCTATAGAAGAAGCCTATGTTAATTTTCGATTATACTCCTATGAGCAAAAAATATACACCAACGACCATAAAGGAGGGATCACTGGTCTACGGGTATAATTGCTCGCTGTTTTGATTTGTTTCACTTATTGTTAGTGTAACAAAATAGAAACCGTCCTTTATTATAACCACATCTAAGAGAGACGGTATTATAACGAAAAACGTAACAATCTTATTTAAATTGATTTATGGCCACAACTATTGTTGAAGTATTCTTCCGTAAATATTTATTTAAGCTGGATTGTATTATATTGTGCATCTAATAGCGGTGCTATTGCCGAACATTTTTACAATTAGGACAGTATTTTGCCCTCCATCATGTACATAATATTAGTTTACATTTAGAAATTGTACGAGAAGGTCGTGAAGCGTGCGTTTATGAATAAAAATTTAAAAAAGTTATATGATGACAATCGAAGAGAACTAAGTCCGGTAACGCGTAGTGCCATAATATCTTCACACAGAGAAAACAATTCCTTACGAATAGTTGCACACAAACTGAAATTAACTATAGGAAAGTGCAAGGAACGATGAAACGATATCAGACAACCGGAACCACAGCACTACGAAGACGTTCCGGAAGACCCAAAATTACTACACCGAATGAGAATTTAAGAATTATATTGATTTCTATACGAAACAGACGCCTAACAGCTCCAGAAGTACGGGCACAGTTAAATGAAGGCCGCGCAAATCCGGTATCGCTCACAACAGTGAAGAGGCGGTTAAGGAAGGCTGGACTGCACGGCCGAATACCGCCAGAAAACCATTACTACGGTCGCAAAACCGTAAGAAGCAATTGGAACGGGTCAAACAGCATAAAGATTGAGACATGAATATGTGGTCACAGGTGATATGAACGGTCTTCCGTACTAATCGACTGACGTTTGTTAGAAGAAGAGCTGGTGAAAGGATGCTGCCGGAATGTGTTACACCAACTGTTAAGTATGGAAATGGTTCTCTGCTCGTTTGGGGTTCATTTTTCTTTAATGGCGTCGGGGATCCGCATCGAATTGAAGGAATTTTGAAAAAGAGAATTATCGAGCACTACGCTTCCTTCGGGAGTAAGATTAATTGGTGAGGGGTTTTACTTGCAGCACTGATCCCAAGCATACCTCTCGACTTTGTAGAAATTTGTGGCAAGAAATCGAAAGAGAAGGTGTCCTCATAAATATTGTTTGGCCGCCGCTATCACCCGACATTAATCCCATCGAGCTGTTGTGAGAGGAGTTAGACAGAAATGTACTGCACTGTCCAACATCCCAGATGCTACTCTGGGAGCAATTAGTGAATGCCTGCCAAACTATACCAGTAGATATCCTCCAAAAACTAGTCTCACGATTGCAAAATATTTGCAAAAAAATACAGTCCGAAGGCGGTTAACTTCAAGAATAATAAATAATATTTTTCCGTTCTATGTTTTTATTTTATAAAAAACAAATGTTCGTTTTATAAAAAAAAAACATGTTTTCATTTGAATATATGTATGTTTAGTTTTACAAAACATGTAGCAGTTTATTGTAATTTCCGCAGTGATCCCTCATTTCAGTGATAGTGTATCATATTTCTGTATTCATTGTATGTATTGCTTTTGATCGAGCGTGAGGATGGATTTTAAATGGTAATATCAATAAATGTTCAATATTTTGCATACAAAATTATTAATGAATGATTTTATGACAACTAAATACTTCCCGAAGACTATCGAATTGATGGATAGTTATTATTTAATAGCGCCAGTCTTATTGCATAGTCGTATTATTGCATTACTCCCGCCGATACCAATGCATCTAATATGCATAATTCGAAATAAAATCCCTATACCCTACATTACAAGTTAGCAACCTACAATACTTTGCCTTATAATGCACAGACAGATGAAAAGTAGACCTAAAATTACACCACCGGAACTCTGAAATATGATCTAAAAATGAACGGAATCATCGGAGAGATGCAATGCTCCCGACGGAGGATTAGGAATAGATATTGTAGATTTGTTTTTGATTTGTTAATTATGTTAGTTACGTCAGGATATGTAATATATCATTGTCAGAACCACGTACTGCGTTAAAACATATGGATATCTTTTCTTTTAATGTATGGGGAACAATTGATCATCTTTCCTTCTCACCTTAAAGTTTTAAGTCCTTGCAGTATTTCACTATAAGGGCAGACTTCCCATAAGTGCCTTATTATAAAATCAAATTTTTCCCACTCATCCTGGAGTACATTAATGGATTTCTGGACAATTTTTGGTTACCTTTCATTTTTCTTCCGATAAAAATTTATTCCGCGATGTTTAAATTTAGACTTTTGCGACGGCCATGTCATGACTTCGAGGAATTCTTCTTCTATACGTTCTCGCAAATAATTCTTAACAATTTGCAACGAATGTTTCGGGTTATTGTTATGTTGTAACATAAAATTGTGTACAATTACTCGCCCAAAAAGTACACAGACTCATAGCCGTATTTGATTGTTGATTGTAAACACTCGGAATTATACGTTCTTCCCTCTCTCCGACGCACATACTGGCGTCGTTTTAATATGTAGGAGATCGAAAACTTCGAATTTGAATTCATTGCTGTACAACACATCATTCCATATTTCGTTTTAAGCCTGGTTTTCTCCGTCATAATAGTTCTTGTTTATTACCATGACGAAAAAGTGGTCTGCGAATAGAAACACACCGTTTAATTACTTGCTTAATTCAATGTTTTCTAACACACTCAGTTGCATGATAAATCACTAATTTTTTCTAAAGTTTTCGGGAAGTTCGTAAAGGCTCCATTTTTAGATACAGTATATGGGTTTCCTTAACTTTGGAAATCCGCCCACTCTTTGGTTTGTCCACAACGAAATCTGTTTCATGTTTTTTCGCTATTTGTCATTTTGTCGGTCTTTCATTGTATAATGTTACAATTCTATAACATTTTCCGATAGGTATTCTACTCATGATGGAGATCTACACAGCTACTACACAAACACGAAAACTTCACAAAGTTAGCACAAATTAAATGAAATAGCTGTAACAGTAATAGATTGCAAAACAACCTTCAATGTCATAATATTTCTAAACATAAATTGGAAATGTAGAAATTGTATTTTCTACTAATTTAGTTTGTGGAAATGTTGTAATAATTATTCCATCCAACTGGTCAATAAAAGGGTTACAATTATTGCTAATATATAATTATATTTCAAATTACTGGGTAATGAACGAAATAGCACACAATATGCTATGTGTTAGTTTGTAAATATTTTCGGAAATATTATCATCGTTTAAGTCATACGCATTATGTGTGCCCAATATTAGAGACAGTCAGTATTTAAAAATAGTCTTTTTTTAAATGTGCATCACACTAAGATAAATCTTCCACGACAAAAATTTCCACAACTGCACTAAAGGATTAAGCCATGCATGCTGCTTAGTATAAAACTACTACTTCATATATACAGGTCCAATCAAAAGTAATAATGTGAGATATATCAATTAATGTTACTCCTCTTTAGTAAATCGATGCTTCCATTAACTAAAAGTAACATGAAGTGTTCAGGGTTAGTCGGCCAAATATCTTGTATTGGCAGTACCAATAATCATGTCATATTCAAATAAAAGAAAACTTCTTCAAATTAAGCAATCTAGCAATCGCAAAGCCTAGATTACGAAAAGGTTGGTAAACATTGGTAGCACAATTACTCGAATATATGTATGAAAAGTGTTTGTATAGTTGGCCTGGTATAATTATTTCAAACATTGCGTTTTCTTTGACATGACGCGTTACACAAAGCTGCATGCTTCATGAAACTATGGATTGGTTTCTATCCAATAGTCAAGATATTGCTTTTGCATACTTTATTAAGTAAAAATATTTATATCCCAATCTATTGGAACTAGTGATTCTTAAAACTAACCAATGGTATATCAGTGTGAATGCACTTAGTAATCGTATCTAGTTAACAGTGAGGACTATCTTGACAATACTAGTGTTGAAAAAAAGCGTACAATGTAGAAGTAGAGAAACTGATAGCTGTGGGTAACAAATCTACCACACACATTTCTTTTTATTCTCTAATCTAAATAGAATCCATAGCTATAGTAGTATAATTGGTTAGAGTTAAAGTTCGAATCCCGTGCATGTAAGACGATTTGTGGCAGCTACTCTTTAGGCTGCTACATTCTACAAAGTATTCGCTTTTCAGATATAATTTACCGTTTATCTTCACATTATAATGATGCAGTAGTAATGCTGCAAAGTACTTCACATACCCCAAAATAGCATAGTAAGAACAATAGCGGGAATCGTAATTGGAAACGCAATTTATAAAGACATTACAGTTATGGCGTAATTTATCTTAGGGTAGACTACGAAAAGCGACAGAACCTGTACATATGTATGTATGTATATACATCTTGGTGTCATAAATGCGTTAAAATATATAGATGTTATATAAGCCGCAATTGACAATTTGGTTGGCAATATACATTGTTGTAAATGGTTTGCATATGCCAGTTTTAACACAACAACATGAATGGCAGATATGCAAAAAGCGAAGACCCTGCTGCAATAGAGATTTTACCACCGAGAGTTTAGTCGATTAGCTTCACATGCAATTTGATTACTGCAAAGTATTTCACGTATTTAATTAACTTCTCATTAGTTCGATGTAATTATCCAAGCGGTGTATTCAGTACTTTACATGTAATTATCTTTTACATACATGCATGTGAATGTAAAAGTTTTGGTTAGAAAGTTCATAACGAATTTTATTTTATTCTCTCGCTGTTGGTAAAATTAAGTTTGCAGGAGTAGATTCTAATATAAAATATAAAATCCTATCTCAGAGCAAAATTAACAAATAAACATAGCATGCTAATCGATCATACCGCAAACATAATGTATATAATTTTTTCTTTTATTTTCAGAGGAGTGTTACTTCAAGGCAAATATCAGCTCAATGAGGCGATCCAGAGCTTCCAGAGGGCCATACAATTCAGGCCATCGTTGGCACGTAAGTTATATAAAAATACACAAACCTCGTTGCAGGCTAGTACTAAAATATAGAACAGCCACTCATATCCAGAATATATCCGGCACACAAAGCAGAAAAATAGGTCCTTGTATTTTGTTTTCCCTTAAATAAAATTTACATAATAGCCAAAGTACGGCAGAGTGAGATGCTCGCGCGCACAACCATGGCCGTTGTATTGCCGAATGCAGCGGGCAAGTCATAAATCATGTAGGAGTGGTGCGGAATACGATGAGAAAAGGGTGGCGAGTAGTCGGTTCACTGCTTTATGGAAAATTGGATTTCTATACAAGAGGCGAAAAGCGGGATGTCGGAATAAGAACCTGGATGAATTTTGAACTGCAGAGGCTGGATTAAGAACATGCATGCGCATAGTAAACTGACATAGATCTTCTGCATATTCACCTCCTATTGTGAATTTGTATAGAGTGTTTGGAAGAAAGCGCTATATATTTTTCTTCGAAAACGACTACAAACTCTATACAAGATTCTTTCACAACTCAACAAAATCCGGTTTTTGGTAACTTTATCGACAAATATACACTATCTAGCTTTCGTGAAACTTTGGCGCAGATTAAGAAATATACTATTTTCAACACATTTTGAAATGTAAACGACTACTTAATATAAGAGAAATACTTGTAGAGCACAGGAACGGAAGTTAGGTTTAACACGTTAAGCGCCATTAGGTGCCATAAAAAATGTCCCGCGGGCCAATGAATTAATTTCATTATTTTTGTGTTTAAATTTCGCTTTTGTGCAAAAAAATGATAATTGAGGCGGATTCGTCTTGTTTTATTAAGGCATTGCTTGAAAAAAATTGTCGGGTACTGATGACCGCCACATCACATCATGAACTGCTATAGTTATCATAGACAATTCATATTTTTACGTCGGTACTACAAAAAATGTGATAATAAAAGATGGAAAATGAATACATTGTCACTTATTCACACAGACAAAAGTAGTGACCTGTGGTCAGAGATGCAACGGGCACATAAGTAACCACCCTTCACTTGCCCTTCATGTTGTTGCCTTCACCCTTCTACTCTTTGTGAAGTATATGTCGTTACAATGGCTAGTGACCGTACAAGGCGCATTCTTGAGGCAGTAAAAAATATACACTATTCAGACAAAACAACGCTTATACAGCTACGAGGGCAATGCATTCAAAAACCAATAGCTATTCTAGACTATAATGCTGGTAAAAGCTCTATAGATTTGTCGGACCAAATGTCCAGTTACCTACAATTAGTCCTCTTAGAAAAATGAAATGGTATCGAAAAATAGCTGTAGAACTTCTTATAGGAATCGCCGTAGTAAACGCGCATTTTATTTATAAAGAACTTTCGGGTCGTAGTATTTCTATCACCGATTTTCGCAAAAACATTATTGAAAGCCTGCTGTCTAGTGACGAAACCGAAAACGTTCCACAAACACATACGTTTGCAAAAAGAGACGGGTCTGCAGTGAAAACTAGGAAGTACTGTCGTGGATGTTACACTAAAAAACAGCAGCCCGATTCAAGCAAAACCTCGGTAAGAAAAGTTACAACGTACTGTGCAGACTGCAAAGGTGAACCACATTTCTGCCTTGCCTGTTTCACTTTCTTTTTCTTTTATTTCATAAAAAGTGTTAGTTCAAATCCTAAATAAATTTGTTTTATTAGAAATCTTAGTTTTCTTGAGTTAGGGTGTATCATCAAAGTTGAAGAGAATCTTTACCAGCTTTTTGACTACTATCACAAATAGCTTCTATAACCTGATACTAGTTTCCTGACCAACAGGGCCGCGGTCATGTGAAATAGCAAAATCACGTATATCCTCGGTCACCGGGTCTGGCAAGCACAAAAACTTTGATTCAACTGTTCGGTCACTGATGACCGCCATAGCCCTGCACGTAAGATTACCGTCGGTCATTGATGACCGCCACGGCGCTTTACGTGTTTATAAAAACATAACGTGTTAACGCTACGAACGATAAAATAGCAATTGAATGGCATAATCCTTTCAGATAAATGGTAATAAATTTACATTTCGGTTAACATACATACATTGTCCGACAAAAATGCATAGACGAATTTTAAACAGTCGAGCCCTGCAGATAATAGATTGGGAGTAAATAATATACACTGTCCATAAAATGCTTCAGTGCCGGAAACTCTTTCACGAAGATTAGGTATATGCTAGTATTATACAGGATATTGGATTAAGAAAAAGTTAAGAAAATCGATTTTACAACGAAAAAGTGTTGGTTATTAACCAATATAAATTTATAATTTTTATTGCTTAGTACTTTTTTGGACTTCCATAGTCGGCCGTTTTTAAATAAACGTGCCGCTGTAAATATGTACACCCAAAGAAAGAAGTGGTCGAACAACGTATTGAAACTATCCGATCTTTACTTTCTTTGAGTTTACGTAACTTATATCAAAGGCTCGTCATAACAGTGTAAATATGTATATGCAGTACAAAAGTTAATTTAAATAAAGCACAAAAAATAAGTAAAACGAAAGAAGAAAAAGCACACTTCACCAGACACGCACAAACGTATAGTACCAAAAGAATTTACGTTAACTTATTGTATGGTGTTTCAAAAATCCGTAAACAAATGATATAATTCCAAATAATAATTAATACTAGAGATTTCTCTACGTATAGCTTACCTAAATATCTCGTAACTACCCTCAAGAAACACCCTTAACAACGCACTCCTTAACTCCTCACACTGTTTTAAATATATTCTTGAAACGTTTTATCAAATATTGTGATAAATGTATCCAGAACATCAACTTTGCACGTGTAAATCACCGTTTCTTACTTGTTTACACCGTGGTCACTTAGGCCAGTCTGTTGACAGAAATTTCCCACATACCGATAAGTATGTTTATAGCAACTCACAACGTCATCCAGCACAGAAACCAACTATCTTTAGTTCTTTATTCAAAGAACACAAATTACAGCTCATATATGCTTTATAATATGTATACTTTTTAAGTAAAGTGGCAGGGTTTAAACTAGGATGTAATTAGTTCTGCATACATATGTACCTATCAGAAAGTGTCCTGTATCGTTTTACTGAAAGTATGGTACGCTAAACAACACAACCGCATCTGTTGGTAGCTACATTGTACATACATATATCAGCTTAAGCTTGTACACAAGCTGGAGAAAGACATTTTCAGAATTCAGTATTTCATTATTATGATTTTTGACTACCTTTTATTAGTAAATTAGTTATGTCATTATGATTGCACAACCAATAGAGGCCTTCATACTTCTTACGTACATATGTCTTGTCTAGCCTATTCGAATTTATGCAAATGCTGCAAGTTATTGTTGATATGTACACTGCCGCCCATAAATGAGGGATCACTCGTCTACCGGTATAATTACTCGCTCTTTGGATCTGTTTCACTTACCGTAATAAAATAGAAACTGTCCTTTCTTCTTGGAATATTTAAGCAAATTATAACCACATGTAAAAGAGGTATTATAAAGTAAAAGTATTTTTTCGTAAATATTTATTGAAGCGTGCATTTATAAATAAAAATTGAAAAAAAATATATTAGAAAAAAAATTCCTTACGAATAATAGCACACAAACTTAAATTAACTTATCGGGAAGTGCAAGAAATGGAGAAACGTTATCAGACAACCGGAACCACAGTAGCACGAAGACGATCCGGAAGATCCCAAATGACTACACCGAATGAGAATTTAACAATTACATTGATTGCTAAACGAAACAGACACCGAACTGCTCCAGCAATTCGTTCACAGTTAAATGAAGGCCGAGCAAATCCGGTGTCGCTCACAACAGTGAAGAGGCGCTTAGCGAAGATGGATTGGACGGTCGAATAGCCGCCAGAAAACCATTACTACGGCCGAAAAACCGGAAGAAAGGATTGGAATAGGCCAAATAGCATAAATATTGGGACATGAATATGTGGTCAAAGGTACTATGGACGGACGAAAGTAATTTTCAAGTCTTTGGTACTAATCGACGCACTTTTCTTAGGAGAGCTGGGGATGCTGCCGGAATGTGCTCCACCAACTGTTAAGCACGGAGGTGGTTCTGTGCTTGTTTGGGAGTCATTTTCCTTTAATGGCGTCGGGGATCTGCATCACACTGAAGGAATTTTGAAAAAAGAAAATTATTGAGACATTTTGGAGCACCACGCTATTCCTTCGGGAGTAAGATTAATTAGTGAGGAGTTTTACTTGCAGCAGGACAATGATTACAAGTATACCTCCGGACTTTGTAAAAATTATTTGCAAGTAGAAGAAAGAGACGGTGTCCTCGTAAATATGGTTTGGCCGCTGCAATCGTCCGACATTAATCCCACCGAGTTGTTGCAGGATGAGTTAGACAGAAATGTACGACATCACTGTCCAACATCCCAGAAGTAACTCTGGGAGCAATTAGTGAATGCCTGGCAAACTACAGTATACGGACAAATTATTACGGGCACAGCAAAAATATCATGAGAATGCACATGGCTCAAAAGTGAATAACAAAGGTTTATTTCCTGTGACATATCCTTACAAAATTAACTTAAAAAGTAAATAGATATTTGATTAATATTTAGTTCAACGACCTTTTGATTGAATTAACGCCTTACAACGACGAAGCATACTATCAATAGAATTCTGGATGATTTTCTTTATAAGATCGCTATTATACCAGACTTGCTTTATTGCTTCTCTGAGTTGTTCTGTCGTCATTAGTATTCTCTAATTCACTTCCATTTTAAGAACACTCCATACGTTTTCTATGAGGTTACAGTCTGGCGAATTTCCTGCCCAGTCCAAAGTTTTTTTGAAGCCAAAAACCTTTTTAACCTCTGCAGCTGTTTGACATGGGGCTCATGGGGTAACTTTGATTGCTACATAAGTCTTATATCGAAAACATAATACTTGTTTTAGTGTGGTTTTGCTTGGTGTTTTCAAATAATTTTAACGATAACGTTTTTTTTATTTTTAAATAATCACATTTTTTGGTGTGCCCGTAATAATTTGTCCATGTACTGTATACCTGTAGATATCCTCCAAAAACTAATTTCACGATTGCTACATATTTGCAAAAAAATATACAGTCCACAGGCGGTTACTTTCAGGAATACTAAAATATAAATATTATTCTGTACTATGTTTTTATTATAAATAGTCTTGTATTTTATAAGAAACAAATGTTTGTTTTATAAAAAATATATGTTTTCATTTGAATATATGTTTAGTTTCACAAAACATGTTGAAGTTTATTATAATTTCCGCAGTGATCCCTCATTTTTGGTCGGTAGTGTATATACTTAAAAATAAACATTTGGAGAAGTTGTACTACTGTACTACTACTTGCTAGTGGTTTCTTTTAAAACCAGATTATTGCATGGTATCCGAAACTTTTCAAACAGTTTACGCTATTAATTTTAAATAAATTAGTGTAAATGTTGAAGTTAAATTAATACAGTTTTAAGTATGATTACTACTGAGACCCGGCGGTAAATGCGGTATCTGCTGTATACCTTACTTTCTAAACCTTACATTTGTCATGGTACGAGCTATTTTTCAATACATAAACGAGCAAAACAGGCCTCATTATTGGTTTTCGACTTATACACAACATACCCAATGCTAGTGCCTACTTTAGCAGCGTAAAGTTTAATTTACAAACGGAAAACATAATTCAAAATTTGTCGTTGTAAAGAGTGTTCTAAATTTAGGAATGAGTTGTTTAGATATGTATATCTAAATAGTAGTATTAGCATGTTGGTACAAACGTTTTAATGAGAAATTGTTGACACAAATTGCTCTAAATTTGGGTAACGTGTAAGCAAGTTTTCAATAACAAAGTAGACCTATAAACTTCAATAAAATTTTCTCAAGCAACAAATATAATTTGCAACACTACAAATATGTCAGTTCCACGTTTCTATACCAGTAATACTACCAAGAATACATACATATATGAAGCAAAGCAACGACTTTATGTCAAAATTCATGTTTCATGCCACTAACACTCTAAATGTTCTCTATATTATATGTATGGTACCACGTACCGCGTCGAGATTCTTCAGTTACACAGGAAATTAAACTTAAATTATATTCCATTTCAGCTCCACATATACATCTAGTATGTCATATTATTGCGTTATTATTATAGCTGTATTGCAGACCGCAACGGTTTAACATTTCTGACAGAATACATATATTACTTCCCATGTTATATAACTAACTAAATTGTATCCTTAGCCTTCAACAACAAAGTTAACGTTATGATATTGCAAAGTCGGGTCACGCGCGCGCGTTTCGGCCTGAAATATTAACGGCTCTGACTGGGGCAAACTCGGTTGGTCGACAAGTAAGAGGGGTAGCCGGAGAAAGTGTTTGATAATGTGCCGACTTAAACACATTTATCAAAATGAACGCTTAAATGCCAGTGTTCCAGAATTGTATTCGTTTTACTATAGCTGACTAGATGAAGTTGGAGGAAGCGATTCGTTCGTTGGTGGTTAGAAAATATTCGATAATCTCTAGCGACTGCACAACGAAAAGAGTTAGGCTAATGAAAATAGAGAGTATTTTTTTGTTTTTGTAGATATGTATGCACGAAATGTCGTTCCTCCTCTGGGATTTTTGTTGTCGACCGACATTGTAAAATGCGATAGCTAGGGACAAAGTTTACATACACATTGAAGACCGGTTGAAAGGGTTGAAAAACCCTTAGGGGTTTTCATTTTTTTCTTACATAATTCGATAATTTGTTTCTAAATTACTATATTTTTATAATTTCCAATTGTTGGGTGAAGTGGTGTTTCCACTGTTTAAGGGAATCTTTTATATCTAGTAGCCCATCTCTTTAAGTACATACGTAGTTGCTCTGCACTGTATAAAACTCTGATAAGCGTAGTTTGCCACTAGTTAGTCGGAATTGCAGCTGTCTTTTGTCAGAACATGACATTTTTCTTAAATATCTGTCAAATGGTCCAAAGAACTACTCGACAGTTAAATCCCATACTTAATTAATTTGCTTGAATTCGTTGTGGCTTTACATCCAGCATAACTAAATATTGACCAATGTGTATGACACAGTCATCTGTAAGTTTATGTACATTTTCAACATTAATGTAGAACCAAGTATACCAAGAATAAGTATACAGGGTCGGTGACCATTGAAGTAGAACGTAGTGGCAAATGAATTCTAGCCTAGTCTAGTATAATTATATAATTCATATATATACATTATATCTTGCGAATATACAGTATATGTTTCATTTTTAAGTCTAACCCTAGCAGTTGTATGAACACTTATTAAGCGATTAAATATTGCACTAATTACAATGAACATTTTGGCTATTTCCAAACCTTCACTTATCCTCTACAACTGAACAATGTGACTATGCGTACATTAGAGATAAACTCATTTAATCATGTGATTAGACAGAAACAAACACAATATAATATACCAACTAGCTAAAACTAAAATATGTATAAGTATCAAATGGAGAAGACATAAAGCCATATCATCTTGAACACTAGGGTAGGAACTACTAATTGCGAAGCGATGCGAATCCAGCCAACTGTGGCTTGATGAATAGCTAAGAGCAACATTGAATTGTTTTTAGTGTGGAAGTAGAACTTCTCTGTAAGATAATGCAATGCAACTTTGGTAAACTATGTGCCAAGACAATAGGCAACTATATATGACGCTTAAATTTCAGAGTTCCAAAACTTGGTTTTCTTTGAACAAATAATGATAATTAGTAGACTATAACAATCATTGCAAATACTTTTAATTACTCTTACATTTAAGTTATATCCAACAAGCACTATGACTTTCTATCCGATCACGAAAGCTGAGATAACCGCATAAAGAGAACCATTGAACAACAACTCAATACAAAAATGCAATTAATGTAACTGTACGTAAAAGGATCAATCAATAGCTTCTGTCAAAAAGTTTTGTATCTTGAGCGAGCCCACAGAAAATGTAAAATTAAATTAACGTAAATAATACCATTTTTTTATGAAATTTATTATTATTTAGTAAATACTATATACGTTTGTCGATATTCCTCATTTTATCTTGTAGTTGGATTACTTATTACAACTAATTACAATAACACAATGGTAGAAGTAGTTTTATATGTGTATAATTTTAAAACTAGAATAGAAGAAATTCAACACAACGAAAAGTCTGCACCTCGACATTTTAATACAGCAATTTTGAATGTATAAGACAAAATCTATCACTTGATTTCGTGTGAGATCAATTTGATACACGAGACGCCAGCCAAGTATGCAAAGCTACACAATAGGGATGGGTCGAATTCGTATGATTCGTATAAAAGATACGAATCTTTTAAGAGTCGTACCATACGAATCACTATAAAGTTGAAGATTCGTACCGATCTTGTACGATTTATACGATATACGAATTGGTATTGCTGATACTAATTCGAGCGGTACGAATCTGTAGAAAGAATCGAATCGCCCATCCCTAATTTCAATATGATATTTAAAATACCGACAAATAAACGGAATCTTTGAACCCGTCTAGTATTCGGACTTTTATCTAACGCTTCTATTCTTTGTTGATTATGTCAAATCAGCGAAAACAGTGAACTTTAATTAAAGGCGTTGATATCTATTACATTGATATAGTTGCTACAAATGCTATGTTATAATATTTATTTTTAATTGTAGTGATATTATATAATAAGTTTTTGTATATCGCAGGCAATAAAATTTATTATTTTAAGTAATAGTAAATTAACAATCAAAACTGAAATAACATCATAATAGAATCATATCAATAACATTGAATAAATAGCATTACGAATGTAATAATAATACCATATGTATTGATGTATACATATGTATGTATATAGAATTTGTAACATGAGTCGAATCGCCTATCCCCAATCATTGTCCGGATACTACGGTACGGATCACTGGTACGAATACGAATGTCCCTTTGATACTAATTCAAATTCAAACGGTACGCATCTGTAAAAAGAGTCCCTTTCCTCTACTCTAGCGCGGATCATGATACGAATACTACGCTACAGATCACTGGTACGAATCTCCCGTTCATACTGATTCGAGCGGTACGAATCTGTAAAAAGATTCGAATCGCCTCTCCCTACTGCACAACTAAATGAATGCAAGTCTGTTGTTTGCGTTATAGTCAATTCTTCCCCTTAATTACCTACTTTTCAATAGAATGTAGAAGCGAATACAAATTTATGAATACTTCGTTTTTTGCTGATATTTGTTCAAATAGATTTAATATAGTTTAATTACTTCTATAACCTTCTTCCAAAAGATGTAGATATACTTATATATGTATGTACATACATACATACATATGTATGTATATCCTGGAAACACGAGAAATTCAAATTTGTTTAAAACTGACACACTGACTGATAAATTGTTTCATTCTGTTCACATTCTTCGTAATCTTTTTATTTCCATATACTTTTTCCCACTTTTAGGTCAGTTAAAACTCACTTAGATTATAAACTAATTTATTACAGAACCTAAGTACGAGTAATTACGTAGGAGAAATTGACATTTATACTAAGTCTTCGTAATAGTCTAAATTTAGCCAAATTCATCCGTCTTCTATTGGTTTCTAAAATAAAAACAGCCCACTGTACTTGAATTTATGTTTCTGAAAACGCGGAGTTCCAGTAACTCAGCAAAAGAATAAGGAAAACAGTTACGCAAATCAATGCCTGAATAATGGGAAAGAAGAAGTAATAATACCAACTTTGTATCAATTGTAAATGGCATACAGATGTATTTCATGTATGTAATTTCTAACAGACATAGCGACGCAGCACAGTGAGATACATCTCGTTCTGATCACTATTACACCTTTCCTGCACATCACTATGAACTTAATCAAAATGAATTAGTTATAATTCAGGGAGCTCGGCTACTTTTCTTTCAAAGTTGAGATACTAGATAATAGTGGTAATAATAATAATAATGGTAAGTAAGAAATAGAATAAACCAAAAAAATAATATAAAAGTAATTACCATTTTTCTAAAAGAAATTATTAAAAATTCTTTAGGTGGTTCTTTACGCGTTAAAAGTCAATAACCGATCTCGTCAGCAGTATAATAGCACTGAAAAATATCAACATGATTGAGGTAGGTCGTTGATTAATTCGACTTTCCGTTCAGGTATAGGTACATTCATACATACATATATTAATTCCTATACGCAAACATAATGTTAAAGATTTGAGACATAATATTTATTGGATAATCCCGAACCTAGATTTAAAATGTTTGTATTTTGTTTTTCTCGCATATATTTCAATCAATGCAATAGATGAGAATTTTTTGTAATATGATATACATATAATATAATATAGTATATTGTTTCTAACCGTTTTTGGGAGTGAATTCCATCACAGTTCCCATCTTGTGATGCAATCAGTAAGGAGTTAAATCTGCTCCATTAACTGAAGTTAATTTAACACGCAACTATCCGAGGCTGATATTTCTGTATATCAATATGTATTCTGTATGAGTAGAATACGAAGTTACTTTTGAAATTTCTAGGTAAATTTCTTGAGTCGAAATACGAAGCTAACGGTGGTATTAATATATAGAAGACAAATATTCAGAAGTGTTATTTGGAAGCATGTCCGTAGCTAAAAGCAAAGCGCATAATATTCTGCACAACGTATCTAGAATACAACAAGTGCAAGATTCTATACTAGACCTTTTACAAAATCTAATTCTTTCCAACGGTGCTATTACCGTGAGCATAATTGACAGAGAAATATAATAACATACAAAAATGACTTTGGTATTAAGCTTACCTAACAATTTGTACAGGAAAATGCTACTGCAAAATGTGCAAGTTGTAGAATAAAGTCAAATCTTCTTCGCTCTAAAAGTCGAACTTTGTAAAGGAAATTCGCACTGCAGAGAGTCAATATACGAAAGATACGTATTAAGAAGTAAATAGGTATACGTGTATAGCTAAACAACTTTTGCGCAGTTTAGATTTTCGTAGGTGTTCGTGTTTGCTGTAACCTTTCGAAAAGTCGGTTTCTTCAAGAATAACACGCTGTACATGGAAATTAGAGAATCTTTTGTACAGATCATAAATTTATTTGAACAGCGCTTCTCCTTTATTTCTAACTGTTAACTAGAGTATTCCAACCTTAGTATTCAGTACGTGTGTTTTGGTGATAACATTGTTGTCACGACTAATTTAGGTTGGCAGCGATTTTATGAATGACAAAATATTTGAAATACGTTTTGGTTACAATTTTACCGTAAGATTACATTTATGGAATAACAAGCTTTCATGAAATTTAACGACTAATGACTGTTAAATGCCATATATACGTATGCTTGATAAAACACATACATACATATTATGTACAATGTTTCAGAAATTCTTTCTTTAGCATATCTAAGAATTCTAAGAACAATTCTAAGAAAATTAGCCAACATGTTAAGCTAAAGAACATTCTAAACAGGAGTTAAAAAATACAACAGCAACTATAAGAAAAATGTCAAATCTCATTGTTGAGGTACATCAGACGAAATAGTTTTATAAATATTTATTTATAATATTTAGTAAAATAAAAATACGATCTATAGTTTTTAATATTTTTTTCAGAAAATATGTGATTTATTTACGTTTGTATATAGGTTAGTATTAAGTGACGACTGAGTCAAAATTGTAATATGTATTTATATTGTTTTCCAGTAGAATTACATATATTTTTCTTCTTGCCTCTGTGATGCTATTATCTGAAACAAAAATAATGGTGATAATGATAGGGTGGCAAACGTAGAATTTCACAGCCGCTGGATTTTGCAATTCAATGGAATTTTGACCACTTTTCTACTATGATATGTTCCATTGTCAGTACAATAACTGAATTTTTCGGTATATTCTGAAGCAACTGCACCTGAACTATTCTTCATATACTTCTCCATCCATTTCGTTATTTGCGTCAGCTGTATTCTTTTTGCAAATAAATGTAGGTTCCGTACAAAGAATAAATCCATTTTCATTACCTGCATGAACCAGAGCAAACCGTAGTCCAGTACCACTTGGAGATTTTAAACCTGTGCTTAGACCTTCAGAAAATGCCTGACGAGAAGATCCGTATCAGTCCAAGTTTTAGTTGCTGAGTGACTTATATTTACCCATGATTCATCAGTATATGTATATTATGGTTCTACCTGAAAAACGAAATTTTTACTTAAATAAAATAAATATAGTAACAATAACTGTACTTAAATGGATAGCAAATAATCTTTACCTTCTTCTCAGAATCGTTTGATGTCTCGCAAATATTGATGTCTCCATCTAAAGATATCATCTCGATCAATCAGTATAATTTTCCGGTTTATCAATTGAAATTCAAAACCAATATCATGTAAGAATCTATACAACGTTGTTCGTTTGAAGTTTGGCGAATCACTATCAACACATTCAATTTATAGCAGAAGGAATAACATTTAATGTAGGTAGGATTTTTTCCTTGACGAAGTTATGCACTTGTCGACGAACAAGTACCTGCACATCTTCATCATATGTGCATAAACGGTCGTTGCCCTGTGTTCCTTTGCTTTTCTTTTTCTACTTTATTGGACTGGATAAAAGTCCTTTCTTTAGTTCGTATTCTGTACCTATACGCTGCGGTCTGAACACTTTACAGGTTTGCTGGTTTCACGAACTGCATCACTGACAGCCATAACCTTTTTCGTATAGTAATTACGTTGCACCAGCACTGCCAATTGCCAACATATTAATTGATCTGGCACTATTGCTTTGTAATAAAAGAAGACAATGTAGTACAAATTGCTTAAGATAGTAAAGGATGTGTATATCCCATAAGAGGCAGTACTGAATACTAAGGTTGGAATGCTCTATAGTTCATTACAACGTATGCAATATTATACCGTCGTCTTGGTGGATTGTATGTATATTTATTTTATTTTTAAGTTGGGATTCCATTAGTAGGTTGATTTACAGTGTAATTCAATGACGCGAATTTATTATCCTATCGACGTATGTACCTAGGTGTCGTATGGAAACATAAGCAACAGGTTTACCATTAATCACATGCATTCTTGTTTTGTCTTGTGTGCATATGTTTATATGTACATTTGAAAACATTGAAACAATGAAAGTTTGCTATTTTAATTAACTTGTACACAATCTATTCATTTATCTACTTAAGATGGTATAAATTGTATAAATATGTATGTATGTGCCAGTGGTAATATATAATACATATAATTTATATAACTAATACTGTATTCGTGACTTGTATGTATTCGTTTCTGTAATTCTACAATGTTAATTAGGTTAACATATTCAAGCTGTCATCTGTTGTTATACACAGGTCTTCATTTTAGTTTGCATTTTTTAATTGTTGTCACTGAATACCCGATATATTATTATATTTTTAGAATTTCTCATTTTATATGAGGTAAATTCAATTCACTAACTAAAACCTAACGATTTTCGAAATATTTAGCTCAAAATAAAAATATGTACATATGGTGATTGGATACTAAATTTGCCCCCTCAGGATAATTACTTTGGTATCTCTGGTAGTACTATAATTCTTCAAGTTCACATTAAACATTCTTTTTGAGGGTTTACAGATCTAAATTGAAGCCAAACTTGAAACGCCGTATATATAAGTTTCTTTATTGTCATTAAGTCTAGTTCTGTCAAAATTGACCACCGTATCTCTGTGTGAACATTGAATGTTTGCTCAACTGGAGCACCGATCTAGTAATTGGTTATCACAACAGTGAAAATATTTGAAAAAAATTGATCCATGAATCACAAGTACTGTACATACTATCTATCGGCCGGCATCGGCGGTCTTACATCGGTGACTATCGACTTATTTCGTTGGAAGTAATTTGGCACGGAATAAATTTACGTAGAAACTGTGAATCAAAGCATGATAAAACTAGTTTTATTATTATTTACATATTAAGATTCCTACCACAAATAGTTTTTGTTCGTATTTTACAAGTTACAGTTAAACAGTTAAATTAATGCCGGACAATTATGAAAATAATAGGAAAAAAAATAATATGTTGTATGAAGTGAAACTCACAAAAAAAATAGTCATTTGATGTTTGGCGTGCTAGCATTAGTACTACGGCTATTAGTTTATACGAGGGCAGGTCGATATGTCCGTGACTTCTTAGATGAAAGGCAAATTTTTGGCTAAAAGGTCACTTTATTTTCCAACATAGTCCTCCTTGAGATCTATACACTTTTTCCAGCGTTTCACCACTTTATTTATCTCTTCCAAGAAATAAAATTTGTCCAGGTCATC
>SMLS01035474.1:0-10070 GCA_004785975.1 Popillia japonica | reverse complement strand
TGCCCGTTTTCATCTCTTTCATATGGAAATTTTATGGTTTCAAACCGAGTACCTATATAAACTGTTAAGAAAATCGTCAATATTACATTTCTTGATGTCGAAAATCGCGAAAACGTCATTCACATACGAAATAAATTCCTACCTTGCAAACATAGGAAAAACACTTGCAAACGATAGAAATATTAACTCTACGAACATAACGTTAGATGCTGAAAAACAAATAGGACCTTGTTTTAAATTAGTAAAAGTGAAAGCACTACAGATAGATACAATAATTGAAGAACTAACAAACCTAACAAAGGTCCAGGATATGATAATGTCACGATAAACGTCATTAAACACAAAAGAGGAAAATTCACACCAATCATAACGAAACTTGTAAATGAAGTTATAAAAAAAGGTATATACCCAGAATGCTTAAAATAACAAGGATTATCCCAATATATGTATAAAAAGGGCGATAAACAAAAACCAGAAAACTGTAGGCCAATTTCACTGCTAACAACCCTGAACAAAATATTAGACAAAACCATACAGATCCAGCTATCTGAATATCTACAAAAACAAAATATAATCGACGAAAATCAATACGCCTTCCAAAAACATACAGGTACTACATCTGCGGCTATTGACCTACTCAACGATATAAAAGAAAAACTGGAAAAGAAAAACACTGTCATCGCCATCTTTATTGATATGAAAAAAGCCTTCGATACCGTCTCGAAGCCAAAGCTCTTAGAGAAATGCGAAAAAATAGGAATCCATGGAAAGGAAAAAAACAGCTATCCAAACATACCTATTCGGAAGAACACAAACAACAATAGTTAATAAACACGAGAGCCACGAACTAAGTCCAGAGTATAGAATACCGCAAGGCGGAAATTTATCTCCGGTATTATGTATAATAATATGAATGGCATAGCACAACTGCAAATAACAGGCAAAATATACACATATGCGGACGATACCTGTATATTATACTGGGGCAAAGAAAAAGAAAAGCTGCAACAAACGATAGACAGAGAGATGAACACAATTGAGCAATGGTGCGCCCAAAACACTCTAACAATAAATCAACAAAAAACGGAATACATGATCTTCCAAGCACAAACAAACCCACAAAAATACAAGATAAAAATAAATAATTACGCAATAAAAAAGTCGACAAAATAAAATACCTGGGATTAGTAATACAAAATAATCTCAAATGGGACAAACATATTAAAGAATTACTGAACAAAAATGCAATGGCAATAGCCAAAATATACAAAATACGAAAAATAATCCCAAAATACATCAGGAGAGCAATTTACAATGCCATATACACTTCGCACATGAACTACCTAATCAATGTATGGGGAGATACTACTAAAACAGACATAAGAAAATTACAAAGAAAACAAGACAAAATACTAAAATTAATATACAAAATGGAAAGAAAGACGCCTACAACAGAAATATATAGGAAGACAAGAGAAATGAACATACAACAATCACATTCAAAAATCTACTACTGATCTACAAAATAGAAAGAAATCTAATAAAAGCAAATATAAGATTAAAAAGTACTAGAGATATGCACACATATAGAACAAGAAGAGTATTACACTTTCGAACAAATATATTAAAACAAAAAAATACGAAAAAGTACCAACAACACAGGCAATTCAAAATCATAACAAAATATTAAATACAACAAAACACCTTAACTATATACAGTACCGAAAGCAAATCAAATACAAAATACTAGAAGGCGAAATATAACGAAGTTGCATACGAAAACTAAGGAAAAGAAATGAAGGTGACCTCAATACCGTTACTCCGGGCCAGGACGAATCTGCTCCCTAACCACCCGAGGGGAGGACTGAGGACCGAACCAGAGGATGCATATATATTTTGTAATATGTATATACCTTAGCCAAACCTTGGGAAAATATTCACCCGCCGATTCTTCCTATCTAAACGGATCATGAAATGATTAGCTAAAAAGGATTACAAGGTGTTACCCATTGCAGTCCCTTCCCGCTGTTTGTATAAACTACCGTTAAATTAAAAAATATTCTGCTTCATATAGATGTAAGTTAGGCGAATATATTCCTGGACCCGTTGTTGGCTCAAATCGTTTTGAATCAACAAGCCCTGCAGCTATGTCAAGGTGTCTGGAATCGGACCGCCCGGAAACAGGGAAATAACATCAAATGAAATTAATATTTCACACTCCAGCAACTGAATATATTTTTTAATTTCTTTAATAAATTATAATGAAATTTTGATTGAAAAACTGGGTTGCTGTATAGGCAAATTATTAAATTCACTGGTCAATAATTTGGAAAGCTTGGAAGTCGGTGCATCAATGGCCGACACAATTGGCTTCACTGACTTACCAGGTTTTTGTAATATTATTTAATTTTATTATCGCCTTGATAGTGAATTAGCGTTATAATTGTATACTGTGACATATGTAAATTCAACGATCAATAGCACTGACAATTCGCCTGTGCTGGACATATCAGACTATACATTGCAAACAATAAGAAATCATAATAAATAATACGAAGAATTAAGTTAATGTGCAAACTTTATAAATACTTTTAATTCCTTTAATGCAGCTTCAATATACTACAGAGACCGAATCATGTCAAAGTATACATTTCTTACGTACGAAATCTATTAGAACTAATGAAAACACTTGAATTTTAAACTGATAAATAAATAATCAATAGCATTTTCAATAAAATCTAAGTTTAGTTCTTAATATTGTCTCTTCTAATAATGTTATACACAATAACATTTTAATATAGAAAGGTTCATTACACAAGAGTGTTAACGAACAAAATTGTTTTGCATTTTAAAATAAACCCCAGAACACTTCAGTAGGTATATGATCTCGATGTCAATAAGCATTTTGACCGATAGCTTGGAGTTCTTGTTAATTAATTTTTATATAACTCTTGTGAAATTCCTCCTGACAACGTAATAAAGAAATTATGAAATATAGCGTAAATGCAATTAAGTTTTTATTTAATGGAATACATGATAATTTTACTGTAAATATTTATAACACAAATATAGTTAGAGAAAATGTATTTCTTACATAAATTACACTTGTTTATTCTGTTGTTTTCATACATTTCTGCTATCGTTATGTTTGCTATGTGAAATTATTACAGCAAGGAGGAACGACTAAAAATAGTCGAATTTTATTTTCAAAATAACATATAGGTCTATTATTGTAACGCAAAGAGGTTGTCGCAACCTTTTCCAGGTCAGACAACGACCATCAGCGATGATGATTAGAAAACTACTGGCACGGTTACAGAAAAAACGGTTCTGTGATCAACTTTCCATCTACTGGCATACCACGTTCGGCACGCTCTGAAGAGAACAAGAAGAGTTAGAGCCAGTGTCCGAGGAGGAACTAGAAACATCGACAAGGAGGCGTTCTAGGGAATTGGGAATGTCTTAAACATCCTTAAGAAGAATTTAAAAGAATGAATTAAAGATGTTTCCATACACGAATTGAAACCTGTGGATCACGAACCGATCCTTAAGAAGAATTTAAAAGAATGAATTAAAGATGTTTCCATACACGAATTGAAACCTGTGGATCACGAACCGCGACGAAATTATGTGATTCGCATGTAAGAATTAGACAGAGAAAATAATGAATTTTGTGATCAACATCAGTTGAACGATTTCGTCAATAAACGGAACTGTCGGTTCTGAGGTACGGCAAATCCAAGGAGAATTCGTCTGCGCCAACTGCATCCTTTGAAAAACACGGTTTGGTGTGGAATGACAATTGTGTGACAATTACTGGTGAGAGATATTGGGATATGAGTGATAATTTTTTACGTTCTACAGTAGAGAATGGTCCCAAACAGCAGGATGGGGCAACCCCCTGTACAACCAATGTCACGATGAACCTGCTGGAACAACTGTACGGTAATCGGATAATATGAAAGAATGCCCTTGTTAATTGGCCGCCACATTCTCCCGACGTTACGGCCCCCGATTACTTCCTGTGGAGATATCTGAAGGAACGCATGTACAAGCACAATATCTGTGTAGAAATTCGAGCATTGATTTCTCACACTTTAATTATTGTTATGAACTATGCAATTGAAAGAACACGACTTTGGGAGGTCGCAAATGGAACTCATTTAAAGAATGTTGTTTTCCGTATATAATCTTCATATGTTAAACATTGACTGTATGGAGTATCAGTGATATTTGGTTAGAACTAACAAAGTTATTTAAATGTCAAATCCTACTCAATCTAATTGTGAATACAGTGCTAGCAAAATTATAATGTTTCCCATCAAATAGCGTAATGTCTTTAAAGTTCACAGATGATCTCTAGCAAACTAAATTTAGGTAAATGGCTTGCGTTTAACTGCCGCTTTCCCTTCGCTTTGTTCATATATATTCGCCAGTCCAATCTTTCGACCTCCGCTACTTGAGTATAATTACTAAATAAGAAACTAAAGCAATCAAGTTAAGTTGATGTAAGTCTCTTCACTCCCATAAAACTATTGTAGTAATTGTAGTAATATTTTTGAATTATTTCAAAATTATCCATGTCTGCGTTATTTAGTACATGTATTTTTATGATCTTTATGTACTTATCTTATGAATTTACGGTATATTAAAATTCATAAACCTAATATTCCCTTAAAGCCCATTGTAAATTGTATGCAGTCCCCTACGTAGAATTTATTAAAATTTGTATCCAAAATTCTTAGTAATATTGTAGGCAATTCGGAGTACAGTATAAAAAATTCGTGGGAATTTGTAAAATCTGTAAATAAAAAAAATGGTACCGCATAATTACGAATTAATAAGTTTAGATGTGGTATCACTATTATTAATATACCTTTAGATTTAGCTAAAAATTATACAAATTTCCCAAAAAATGAATTCATATTGCCTGCACAACTTTAATTCTACCTATTTTCAATACAACGACAAAATATACAAACAACTGCAATGGGTTCTCTATTAACTACTGTAATAGCAAATTTAGTAATAGAGGATCTTGAAGCAAGATTCATTAAATAAACTATATTGTTATGTTGAATTTTACAAGCGGTATGTTGTAGATAATTGTATATGCTGCATACCGTTAGGTAAAATTGATCATGTTCTACACACATTCAATTCCTATCATGATAGATTAAAATTTACTGTTGAAACAGAAAATCTAAATTCTATAAATTTTTTAAATATGTTAAAATGTATGTATGTACATATGTACGTTGTGTCTTTACATTAAATGCATTACACTATACATATATATAACAGGAGTAACATTAAAATCCAATATTGTCCTGTCACTATTAATCTATTCCTCTCTTTAAATCTTTTTAAAGTTGTAAGGTCTATCAATGCAAATTGTTCGACTTCTTATCAGAGATATAGAGTAGGGAGAATGCTCGTATAACATGCGCGAATGTCTAATTTTGAAAGTCGCCATTTTTACCCTTCATACTACCAACTTACTTGGAATTCAATGTTGCAAATCCGTAGATTTAGCATTCCCTACAGAATAATGGCATAAATAATAGTATAATAGTTTGTTCTAATCCATGGTTTTATTCAATTAAGTAATTTTCAATTGAACAAGCATAGCTATTGAATTATTAAAATAATACATATAATTCAAGTGTATTATATTTAATTTCCCTAAAAACTTTCAAAATATTTGCTTTAGACTTAAAAATTATCAATTTGAGAATTATAAATATTAGGCATACGATATTCTACTACTTTTAAACCACTCTTGCAATATCCTTCCCGTAAGAAAACGTAAGTAAAATTAAGAAATCATGCATGCATCAAATGATGAAAATCCTCCTTAAAACGCTTACGTTCTTACACGCTCTTACAGTAGATGGGATGTTAAACAAATTCAAATTAATAACTGAAAATGCAAATGTAACCTCAAAAATAATAGTTTTTCGTAAATGCAAAAACAAGCCGAAAAAAGTTATATATGCGTAAACTAGGTAACACAAACTAAATCAAAGTTTAGCTGCGCTGTTGTTTATGCGCATCCTTCCTACTCTTATCTCTCTGATTATTTTGTAGGGAATATTTCATCTATGGGTTTACAACCTTTAAATTTTAAGTATGTTGGTAGTCTGAAAGTTAAAAATGGCGGCTCCCAGTGTGTACATCAAAATTTGGATGCGCAGTGGTTTATGAGCGTTCTCTTTACTCTGTATCTCTGCTTCTTATTCAGATGTAAATGTATACACATATAGTTCCCTTAGTACATATGTTCATATATCTTGTATATTCAACGTGTATTTTTATGCAATTTTCTACGAAAACATCGAAACCTACCATCCATCTATCCATATTTCTGGGAACTATTAACTTTCACGATGGATTACAAATGGAATTTGCCAGTAATATATCACGTATATCTGTATACACTTTGCTGCATTCTCATTGACGAATTAGTGCATCATCCTGATATTACCTCGTAATATTGCTGCACTCGTACATATATGTATATGCAGGTGTTATCGTCTATTAACAGGAAACTCTGAATACGATGAAGTTTGCATGTTACAAATATGGTAATTAGTAGTTAAGCGCACATTTATCTCCCGAAACTTCATATGTCCATTCTAGTCATCTCTTGTGCACGTAATCGAGTCTACACACGACCGCTACAATCGACATTTCGACCAATTGTTGTGAACAACAAATGGAAATGGATAGAAAAATTTTAAATTTGTTGTTTTTAACATATTAGTTTCCAGGTCATAACCAAAGTTTAAAAAATCATTAGTTTTAAGCTACTGTTAACATTTGTTGGATAATCAAACTATCAGCTCTTCTAATGAGCTCGCCTTTATAAGCTACGCAGGAGATAATTTTTTGATTCTTGGGAATAATTAAAAAAGTAATAGTGAATGTCAATTAAACTAATTTTCAGTACCCCCATATTGTGCATAATTTTACTTCAAAACCTTTGATCATTTATATATGTATACTTTGTGGTGTAAATAACTTTTATTTGATTGCACCATCACCATATTCGGTGTATTATTTCTTTCAGTAGTCAGTAGTAGTCAGTTCGAGTGACTCATTGTATTCCTGTTTTACTATTTTTAACAATTCTCAACTGAGTTGAGATAAAACTAATCAGTATATCATCTTATATGTTCAGTTCAAGTAATAACTCTTTTCAACAGGAAAAACCTACCCCTTTTAAATGTAACCTACAGTACTGTAGACGGCGTATACCCTGCATCGTTGCCGAAGATATATCATTCTGTTATATGCAGTAGACTTGACCTCATAAGTGCACTAAAGATAATTCAATTCCTAACAAACCAAGGGACTGGTTATAAATTACGAAAGGTTGACTGGCAAATTATACCTTTGGATACACTGCATTGATTAAATCTTTTTACACGGTTGTGCTATAATAATATTATAATCGCTTTATCAAATTAATTCTAGTCTTTAAACAAAATATACGTATGTGTACAAATTTTCCGATTTATGAACGAAAAATAAATAATTTTTTAATAATGAATGTTAATTTCTTTATTACTACGTAGTATCATAAACAGACAATGTACTCTGTTTGCGTGTACATGTGTGTGTAATACCATTATTTTATTCCTACCTACTTTAAAGTAATTACTCTAAGTAGTGCTATAGACGAGGTAAATGATTTATACTTAGCAACAACGAAGTCGTAGAGGAACTTCTCTGAAAAATATAAAAATAAGTACTATCACTTAAGTAAGGTGGTAGGTGCTCAAAGTTAGTCAGCGTATTACTATGTAGTATCACATTTTAGCCAAGCGACCTACTTAGAAATAGAATGCTATAATTTTCTCACGTTTAGTACATTTGTCGCGTACACACACATATACAACACAAATATCATAAACGGTTTGCAATAACTTTTATAAAATCCCAGAGACTGAAAATTGTGTCTACTAAGTAACTGTTCGTAATCTATACCTTTCAGCGAGGAGGATCCATCAATCTTAGATGAAAAATATTTTAAAAATTTACGTTGCAGTCGCTCAATATCAAGCTGGTAACATAAATACTAAGGTGACCAGACAGGAGAAACGTACTCACTACTAGCAAAGAGTGTCACTGTGAGATGTTAGTCTAAGTTCGGCATCAAAACGGATTCCACGATCACAGACATTTTGAGATTTAGAAATAGGTTTATTTTTTATTGAATAGACGGAGTGTATTATTTTTATGTTTACGTGTATAACTAACATTGGTCATTTAAAAATGTTGATCTTTAATTTATTGTATTTGTAAAGCTTCAATTAACAAAAATACCAAGATTGATTTGCAGATCGGGAATATTCGTGTCGGAATAAACAGCAGTGTAAATCTTTATGTTATCAGCATAAACCAACACAGAGCATTGAAACATATCAAGCAAATCATAAATGTAGACAATAAAGAGCAAGCGGCCTAGATTGGACCTGTGTTGATGAGGCGATATATACTTGGAAATATTTATCATTATTGTGGAATAAATAATCTGTCCAAACAGTTTTTAGAAATTATTTAGAATTGACATGGGCATGTAATTCGTCAACATGGAATCATTTCCTTTATTGAAAATAGGAGTAATCCTTGCGCGCTTCCATCGAGCAGGAAAGGTAGCTGACTGTATAGCATAGTAAAACAGCGTTCTTGGACAAGAAGAGTCAGTATCCATGTACCTACTGCGGAAAGTTGAAATTACCAATAAGGAAAATTGGTGCATTGAGAACAAAACCTTATAGGGCGTCCGTAAAAAGTTCAAGATTATTTAGAGTTAGGAATGTTAGGAAGAATATAAACCGCACCCATCTAAAATGCAAACGAACCAACAGAGCAATAGCAAATAATCACATCAATTGAAGGTACTATGTTTGACAAATTAGAAGTATCCAAAGCAAACACTTCCTAGCTAAAAGCTATTAACACACCACCGCGTTTACTTCTGCTAATTCGATAAAATTGTCAATAACAGTGCACAATTGTATATGAGTCGGGAAAAAGTTCGGAAGAGGATATTCAATTGTTTTGCCATGTTTCGGTGATAATTACCAAATCGAAAGAAAATTCAGAAGAGTTAGTATAAAAGCATGAGTTTTGGAGCAAAGGCCGGTCTCGAAGAAGAGAGGAAATGAGATGGCCGCCACCATACTGTACAGGATTACTTCTACAGCAGGTTTGTATATACTTCACGTTAAAACAGCTCTATTGATGTTCATTTTAATATCAATTTCAACAACGTCTTTCTACAGAGCACTACAGTGCCTTTACTATAAGTACAGCTTCCCATTATTGAATGCAACTATCAATAACACAAATGTTATATTTAGTAACGTCTATTCGCTTATTCATATTTAATTTTAACAATTTTATTTGTCAATAATTTCCTAATTTTATGAAAAATTATCAGTTAGGATCAAAGTTGAACTACAGTTGAGGTGTTTTATATTGTTATTTCACAATTTGAAACTCGATCAATAACCAACTGTTTGCCTGTGATCCATTATAAAAGACATTAATGAACACTGACGTTTTACTCTTCAAAATTCCAACGTTTTTCTTTGTTATAAATGAGACCTTATGTATAACTCAAGAGTACATTGTAGTACAATAACAAAATAAACCAAATAAAATGCATGATAAAATTAAAACTGTAAAAGTTTTACTCCTGCTAGATTTCAACTATTTCGTTCAACTACATATTTCATTTTCGTCAATAAATATTCACAGTGCACATATGTATGTAGATATGTATGTACTGGTAGACTAGACTTGTTATGTGTGGTGTGTTGATAGAAATTACGTAACATACTTTAGTAACATCTTTATCTCAATTCACAATTTATATTAAATACATGTTGGTAGTTATTTGAGAATCAGTCAGCAGAATCTAATATGTACTACTTCACTCTTTCTAAAATGAGATCTTTTTTGTATTTATTACTCCATGTCTATATCTGCGACTTTTTGTGTGACGTTATTTAATTAAATTTCAGAAGACAAGATTACAAATTTAGTTTGATATGTAT
>SMLS01035471.1:0-11622 GCA_004785975.1 Popillia japonica | reverse complement strand
AAAAAAATTCATATCTTAATAAAGTATAAATCATTGGATATCTGAGCAGATTTCATTTATTGCTACCGTTGCCTATCCGATCGTATACAGATTGAAGTAAGAGATGCTATCATATAACCTCGAAAACTGCTCCTATTTTTGCGTAGTGAGATGGCATATCAAGTGGTACTAGCTACCTTCATGCTAGAATGACGATTAACTCACTGGCAAATAGTTAAAATAGTTGTGATTAGTTTGCATAAATTTTCACGTTTATAATTGCTAGCTGCTAGACCCACGGGCTGCATCTTAGTAGCGAATAGCGGAGCAAGTGATAGCATCTAACAACTGTATTTTCAAATTAAAAAAACAATTTAAAGACAGGTATTGTGTGATAGCAATGTATTAGAATTGTAGGTGAGTTACACCTGATAAACAATAGCTTTTATTTCATGCCATCCTAGTACAAATATTGTAATAGAAAGGACTGATTAAATTATGATCTGGCGTGTTTATATTGTATACTTACATAGATATCTATATATTTCTGTTGTGAACGATATTGGTAGATTTCGACGATGTTATCACATGCTTTTTAAGTCTAGCATTCTATCTTCCGTGTACTACTCCTATTATACCAATTGTAATATCAAATTTAAAATGATTCAGCTGTCAATTATTGTTGTATATTAGTAATATTCTAAAACTCCCAACAAGTTCTTTTATTAATTTGTTGATTCTATAATAAGCGTTTGACGTTCACTTTTAGCAGCACTCTCACACTCATATTTAAATCAGATTATTTTTAGTAAACCGTTACAATTAGGAAGAAATAATCCAATAAAAAGATATGAACGACCAAGAAAATTGAATATTTGTACTTACATTGACGAAAGCACTTTATCGCACAACTGCTGCATTAACTTGCAGTAAAATCGTTATTTATCTAATGCGCGTGTAATGACATTGTATATCATCTCCATTTAATACCGAATATAAGTCAATATTGGGTACATGATGTTTAATGTATTTCCTGCGTGCGTAGAAAAACTTTAGCTGCAGATCTTCATTTATTCAACTCTGGATTGCAAGTGCACTGTATGTGAATAGGTGTCTTAAATTACTTTACATTTCATATTTTACACATTACACGTTTGCAATGCGCAGCAAATATACTTAGCATGAAAACACATTATAATTCATTCCTGTTACTGTTAAAATGCTTTTCACTGTCTTTTTTATGTTGAAGAAATTGGGAAAAAACTGTTTCTTTTCGTTTGGTCTAACAGGGCGGGTTATGGATTAATCAAGCTTAACTATTGTATGGGGAGTGCCACATCAAACGTGCCAAAGCCATAGTGGAACTACAGTAATTATATCTTCAGGGTTTGTCTTAGCCGATCCATCGAGAGCATGCCAGACGTCCATAAAACGGGTCTACTCTAAAAATGTGCTTTGGTTAAGTGGCTACTTATTCGTAAATATGCTTTTTATGTTCACTACGGAATGCAAAGCTTTACTACATACACCTGCTTGTCTCTAGTTACACTTGAGGATATTATGAAAAGTAATCTATTCAATGTAAACATTGATGCTGCTAACGCAAATAACTGAAGAGGCAGCAGCGTGCCTCTCTGCATTAAGCTGTTAATTATTTGATAACTTAGAGGAGCCATAAAGATACGCTTCAAATAGTTGGTAAATAATGGGCATTTCACAGAAGCTGTTTATAATATAAGTATGACTTTCACTAAAAAGAAAGCACCATATGTAATGGTTTTTACCTACCCGACAATCAAAAATGCAAACCTAGAGAAGAAAAACATATTCGTCATAGATATGCTCACATCATATGCTTTAAATTACCAAGTGTGAAAAGTAGCACATATTTTCGGCCGCTCTGTTAACGACACATAAATTCACAAACCTTCAATCCAGCCTTTAGAAACAAATTATTCTGTAAGAAAGGATCAATTAAATCCAAATTTTTTGGGTCGGCGTTTAAACCAAGCTTTACAATAATATTACATGTGCCTCAAGCTGACTAAGGTGGGCGATAAGGAACCACAAATTACGGCTTGAAGGAGTTTTGATGGCTGTAGACAAGAATAAAATTCTTCGAGCAGTAATTCGACAGCTTTCTTTTGTCAGTGGCAGAGAGGAAACCCAGCAATTTCTGAGTAGTAAAATGAGGGGCAAAACGTATATGATTGACGATTAATGTTTTAGATAAAAAGATAAAGCTACTTAGCTGGCTACGAATTGAATCTGATCTAGTCCAACTAAGATCAGAGAGGGTTGGGATGCTTACAGTGCATAAACGTAAGCCCTTAGATACCGCAGGAAAGACATTTTCCCATTAAAAAACATATTTTTGAAAGTTTGTTGTAATGAGAATACAACTTTATTATTTTCTAGTAATAATTTGGAATGCAACATGAAAGTAGGCATCGGTTGATTTTATCTCGCTGAGAAGCCAATAAACAATTCTCTTCCTTAAACAATAAAATATGTGAAAAATTGTAATCTAATGCAATGAAGGTAATACATTATTACATAGTTTGTATAAATATTTTGCATCTAACCTGAATCTTTCCAAGACTAGTAATAATAAAAACTAATTGACTAACCAATTTCAAGTAAGTAATATAGTCTTGTATTAATTATTACTTATTTTAGGAATAGTTTATTGCTTCGACTGCACGTGCTGCTAATTAGGTACCTACCTTATTTTTAGCTGAGTTATTTTCGTTGTATTTAATTATCATTTTATTGTAACTGGTGTAACACTACAAAGTTTCATAGTTATCTCATCAATTATATCTCTTCAACACTAGTTGATCCGGAGTACGAGACGTATCATGTAAAGCCCGTTTATTATTTAAACGAAAGAAACACCTATTTCCCGTTCCAGTTCGTGGTTCATTCTACTTCTATAGATACTCATCCTGCGATATCTTTAATGGTCCCATTATCGTTCTTATTATCTTCCATTCCAGAATTCTTATATCTTGTTCGTCCTTTTGCGTTATCGTCATTGTTTCAGCGGCATACAACATTATCGGTCTTATCAACGTTTCGTATATCTTCATTTTACTCTTTTTGGTAAGGTGCTCAGCATTTTCTTGTTTGCGTTATACGCTCTATTTACTGCTATTATTTTTTCTTTGATTTCAGTTTCTCTATCTCCGTCATTTGCAATCATAACTCCCGGGTATTGAATTTTACTCACTTTTTCGAACTTGTATTTGCCCATCTTGATTACTTTGTTTGCTGTTATATTATTGCCAATTTCCATTATTTTCGTCTTATCTTCATTTATCTTTAGCCCCATCTTGTTGCCTTCTCCATCTATTTTGTCTAGTATCTTAACTAATATCTCCTTTGTTTTCGCTACTAGTACTATGTCGTCTGCATATGCTATTAGTTGCCCTCCTCTTGGTTTCAGCGTTCCTCTATTGATGTTTCTTGTTACGTACTCCAATACCAAGTTAAACAGTGTTGCCGATAGTGCATCTCCTTCTCTGACTCCTTTATGACTTACAAATACTTCTGTTTCTTCGTTTAGTGTTTTGACTGTCATTTTTGTATTCCTCATTGTCATAGCTAGTCTTCTTAACTTTGTCGGTATTCCAAGTACTATAGTTTCCATTAGCTGCACCCGCTTAATAGAGTCAAGAGCTTGTTGAAAATCTATGAAGAGCATAAGTATGTATGTTTATTTTATATTCGTATGCCTTTTCTACAATTTGTTTCACGCTGTGAATAGCATCTGTTGTCGATCTGCCTGATATAAACCCACACTGATACTGACCTACAATACGTCCCGTCATTGCCACCAATCTTCTTTGAATTATCGTGGATAGTATTTTATATGCCGTGCATAGTAGCGTGATGCCTCTGTAGTTCCTGCATTCTTGCTGATCTCCTTTTTTATGTACTGCTACTAGTTGTCCTATCTCCGTCTTTCGGCATAGTTTCTTCTCTCCATACCCTAACACTTAGTCGGTGTATGTTTTCTCTCAATGTCTGTCCTCCATATTTCATTAGCTCATTCTGTATACCATCCTTTCCTGGAGCTTTCCCATTACTACACTGTCTTATAGCTAGTTCTACTTCTTTTAGAGTTGGCTCCTCAACTGTAATTTGGTCATCCTCTCTCTCTACTGGTATTCCATCCCGTAGCTGTTCGTCATTTAAAAGTTAATGGAAATGATCGTACCATACGCTCTTATACTTCTCTTCATTTACTACCACTTCCCCGCGTTGTTTTTTATTCCATTTATTCTTTGTTTATATGTTTGATTTTGTTCCCTAATCTTTTTGTAGAAATTTTTTGTATTTTTATTTCTTCTATCCATTTCAACTTTCCATTTTACTATTAATCCATTGTCTCTTATTTCCTCTTATTATCTTATTACATTCTTTTCTTCTGTGCTCGTATTCTTTTCTGTCTTCTTCTTTATTCGATCTTATCCATGTAAGTCTCGCCCTTATCTTTTTCTCCACCATTTCGTGACACTCCTGATTAAACCATTCTTTTCTCACTTTCTTTTCCTCATTTCCGATATATTGTTCTGCGGCATGACCTATGCGTGACTTTATATTTTCCCATTCCTCATCTATCGTGCTTTCTTCAATCCTTATTTTCATATGCTTCTCCATTTGTTCTTCATATTCCCTTGCTTTGTTATCCTTATTTAATTCTGCTATATTCCATTTCTGTAATTTTTTCCCCTTTTTACCTGCTTTCTGAACCTTCCGCTTTACCACTGCGGTCACCATAAAATGGTCCGAATCGGCGCAGACTCCTCTGTACGTTCATTATTGAGGTTTGCTTCCTTTTCGTGACCATAACATGATCGATTTGTGTTTGATATGTTTTATCCGGGGCTGTCCACGTAACTTTATGCCATCTTGGGTGTTCATATTTGGTACTGCTTATCGTCATATTTGTTCTCGCTGCTAAGTTACACAACCTTTGCCCATTGTCGTTTGTTTTGTCGTGTATGGTGTGTTTTCCAGCTACTTCTTTAATATACTCCTCCTTTCCTATTTGCGCATTGAAATCTCCCAATACTACTATAATATCTTCCTTATGTATTTTTTCCATCTCTTCTTCTGCCATTTCATAAAATCGTTCCTTTATTATCATTTCAGCATTTTCTGTTGGAGCATACACATTTAGTAATGACAGCTTGAAGGGGGTCATCTCTGTCTCACATACGCTATTCTTTCATTAACTGGTCTGAATTCGAGCACCTTTTCCCTAAGTTTACTTCCTATTATAAAAGCTACTCCATTCTGACCTTGCTTTCTATCTCCTGAGTACATTAATGTAAAATCCTTCTTATCTATTTTTCCACTTCCGCTCCATCGCACTTCTTGTATAGCAGCTACATCTATCTTGTATCTTTCTAGCTCTTTACCAATTTGCTGCATCTTTCCTGCAACCAACATTGTCCTAACATTCCATGTACTAATTCTGATTTTATTTTGCTGTCTTCCTCTTCTGTTTTTCTTTAATTTGTCCATTCTCTTCATTGATTCTACTCCTTCTCGTTGCCATGCCGTTTTCCTATATTCCAGTCCTATATTTTGTCTGTTCAGTTTTTTGTTATCTTCTCTTCCAACTGATCCTTTTCCTCATTCAATATCATATACTTTCCTTCTACATATAATTTCATATGTCCTCATTTCACCTCTTTTCCTTCTTCTCTTAGTTTTTTAGCAGCTACTCATCTTCTTTTGAATTTGTCTTTCCTGGGGCATTAAGTCGGTACCAATGTATATGTTTTTGCCTCTCAGTGTCCTTTTACATTTAAATACGTCTAGTTTCGCCTCAAAGCTTTCCATTTGTACCACTATCTTGTTGTGTGATATTTTTCTTGCATCTTTAATTTTCTTAATTACTCCCACTTCCTGTTCCATCCACTTCTCAATCTGTTTAATTGCTACGGTATCTCCCTTTCTTATTTCTATTCCAGTGATAACGATGTTATTTTTGCGTTTCTCCTTTTCTACATTATCTAATTTCTTTTCTATTTTTTCATTTTTTCCTCCAGTCCTTTATATTTTTCTTTCTATTTTTTATTTGTTAATTTAACTTCTTCCCGAAGTGCCTTCACTTCCTTATTAATTTCAATGTTTTGCTTCATCTCCTCCTGGTCTTTTCTCAGTTGTTTTATTTCTCCCAGCATCTGTTTACATATTTGCATAATATCGTCTTCACTTTTTTCTTTGTCTACTTTTGTTGGGGTTCTCGTTATTTCCTTACTCCTCTGAAATATTTCATAATTACCTCCTTTTCTTTTTTTTGAATCAGATAATGCTTCCTCAGAGTCCGACAATTTAATTTTAATTTATTTATTACCGGTACTAATACTCCACTGTCTACCTTTTGTCGCGTATCGGCACAAGGTCAGCTCGGTCAACCCGTCGAAACTAGCCTTGCGCCGGCAATTGCTTTCCCGTTTGACAGTTTATACTTTATTACTATCTATCTTGCTATTAATTTTGTCCAAATCTTATGTATTATTTAATATATCTGTCTCACCCCTGTCTTATCTAAGTAGTTACACACTTTTGATCTATTTTACTAGTATAATTCCTAATATTTCCACTATTTAATGAGCGAGCAAAACTTCGCTGTACTATTCACTACTTTGCCAGGACCGCACACCAAATTTTGGTATATACATTTTCAAGAAATAATTTCAATTATCCTACCTGATCCACACAATTGCCCCCGGTGTTTTAAATACTAATACCCCAATAAATCTCCTGCCTACAGAAACCGATACCGACCGAAGACGTACTTGGTCAAACGGTGAGCTGTTTTGATAAACACTGGGCTATAGACGACGACATTAATTCTGACGGAAAGTGTACATACTATGTTAAAAAAAATTAAGTAACAAAAATTAAACAAATTATTTGTTGATGTTATTTTTAAATGAATACATAAATTCAAGTAAAATATTTCATAAATGTTTTTAAGTCGATCTAATGATATTCGCATCCTAAAGTCCTATCTTCCAAAAAAAAAAATCGGATTAACCAAAAAAATAATAAACACAAAAATTGCATATAATAGGCGTTCAAGGTATATTGTTGCAATCACTGCGCTAACGAGAGTACAGTGAAACAAGATCACAAGATGGCTTCGGATCACGTGATATCGGTTTTAACGAAAAAATACCCCCATTAAATGCGCTGTAATAAACCTCTAGTGCAGAGGTACCCAATTTTCTTTTCTCATCGACCATTTTAAAAATTTTATTGGTTCTGGAGCACCCCCTCCCCCGCAACTACATTTCTACCATATTTGCAAAACTCTACAAAAAATATGAAGATTAGATCTAACTATGGAAATTTGCGTTGTGGCTGAGTTCCAACGAAGAATTAACAGTTTTCGAAAAAACAAAGTGAGAATTGATTGACTAATTAAGTAATTGGTTGTGCTGTGAGTGGATGTCAAAAAATTAAAGTTGGCCAATCAAGAAAGTGATTCCATCCAACTTTACTTTTTTGACATCGACTCACGGCACAAAAAAACCAATCAATTCTCACTATATATTTTATTTAGAAAAATCTCCATTCAGAGTGGTAAAAATAAAAGAAAAATAGCATATTTTCTTGTGTTGTATATGCATAACGAATGCGGAGATAAGCACTTACTTTTTCCAACAGCGACAAATTCACTTTACTTTACTTTTCTTTTCGAAATTCCGGAAACAAATGAGTAACAGTTATCCGTGGCATTCGTATTTATATTGGTAAAGAATCAAACAAGTTCATGCAAGATTGCAAGCACACACTACAAGTCATATCTCGTTTCTTTGCACGTCTGAACAAGCGTTCGAAACCAGATAAATTTACGTGGACCCCCGTTTCGAATTGTGAACCCCCATTTTTTGGTTCCGCCAACGTAGACCCCCGTCGAGTCCCCCGTGGATCCCTGGAGGTCGACCTGGATCACTTTCCGAATCACTGCTCTAGTGGCTACAAGTTGGAACAGCACATCTGGGGAGTACTACCAAACGTACCAATGCAAGACTTCTTGGTAGAGGCTTAATTATATGGAGTGATGCTTTGATACGTAGAAAAGTTACTACAGAGATTATCTGTTTCACATATGAACCTCAAATATTTTTCCTGGTTGCTATTGCAGTTTCATTAATGTTAAAGATAATATTTGCACTGAATTTGCATTTTCAAATACGTTAAGAAAAAAGACTGAGCTAACGGATAGATATGATGATATATCAGAAACTGACTACAGATTTCACATTAAATTATCTGGCAGAAATTTAGTTTCAGCAAGAAACTCATCTGCAGTGTCGATGTAGGTACTTACATTATCTAAGCAAAAGGGCATAAGTTTGAAGACATTTGATTGTTGGCTGACATACAGCGGTCTAGCTCTGGTAGTAGAGGGTAGATGGATTTCCTCTACTACTTCACAAGAGAATGTTGTGATCACATTGAGTTACAGCATATAACATATATAATATATCTAAGAACCCCTTAATTCGAGATAGTAGGTGAAAATTAAGCAAAAGCAAACCAGAGGTCATTAAAGACCTGAGCTATGTGTGCCAGATTTAGGTAACAAACGATGTGTAGATAGATATAACTTCGTAGTTCAACTGCTACGCAATTATACACACATCCTATCATAGTACCAAGTCGAACACGTTTACAAAACGGAGATAACTCTGCTGTATTTAGATACAACCATTGAAATTAGCCACCAAGTAAACAAGAAATCGGACGTTTTATATACATACATATGCTCATTGAAAGTAAAGATTGGACACTTTCAATACGTTGTTATATGGAAACTGTCCAATCTTTACTTTCCATGAGTGTACATACATATGTATTCTGAATAAACCAATAAAAAATGCACAATAATAGTCGTAAATATACAGTGTTGAGATACTATTCATCGTTGTGGTATCATTAGGCAAAATGCCAAATTGCCTATATACAGATATCATCAGTATCTTCTTCTGTTGTAGACAGTATTGCTGGTCACAATTGATACACCACCCAAAGCAATAACAACTCTGCTGAAATAGACTTATAATACAAATCCTGATCTGAAACGAACAAATCTACAGCACACGAAATGTTAATTATTCAGCGTTATTCAAAAGTGCATTAACGATATTATTTACTTAATCCCGTTTTTGTCAATGTGATATAATCTATTATGAAACAATAATGAACTATGTATATCTTATATGAATGCTATGTATATGTTAATGTATGCTTTGGGATTGCGAACTGGTTATACGAAATAGAGTCGAGTACATAAACGTTGATACGATTCATTAATACAGTAGAAAACGTACCATATGAAAAGCTTTAGGCTATTTTATGTGTAAAGTAGTTTTACAATGCTAGTCAAAAATGTTATTCAACAAATGTCAAATGAATAAAGATGACAAAGAATAACAATGTAAAAAAAAATACAAAGAAGTACAATCTAAACAGAAGGACTTTATCCAGTAATTGTTTGAAACTGTACTTAACACAGCGTATAGTTCATTTCATGATATTTTAAACTTTCTTTTTATTTCAACAGCCATGTTAGTAAAATTTGCTATTTTCGTATAAAAATGATTTACTCACACTTTTATTAAAACACGAATTAATTTTTTCCGTGGAAAGTGTATTTTCGGAGTACTAATTTAATAGAACATTTTTAGAGTACTGAACAAATACGTTCTAACGGGACGTGTTACTCTTTGAATGCACGTATATACATACATACAAGAACTTCTCCAAATATATAATCCGGGTTATCTGGTTATATGTTTGTACGTGACTAGAGTTTCAATCACAACGGTAATACTTTCTACACTATAAGAATATGTTGACTGATTGTTAAGAGTTATTAAATGTCACGTATTTGATTAACAATCATGTATATTTGTACTTCCTAAGGGTAGTTGAAACTACATCGATTTTATAGTCGAATAAGAAAATAGAAAGTAGGTTAAGCTTGAAATACAGGATTCTAGGGAAGGTTGCAATAAAAGATCATATATTCTGTACAGCTGATCGTCGAATAACGCAAGATAAAGTAAAATACTTTTATGTAACTTTTGAGTCGTTTTCATTTTTATTGTGAGTTAGCTTTTAAATACTTTAGAATCAATTCTCATGTATAATAAGTAAAAGCGATTTAATACTCGTCCTCGCCCAATAAAGCTTGTGTTGAGTAATGAATTGGAGGTTACATGAAATTATTCGTCATGGGAAGAATTTGAAAAATCATGCCAGTACAATATCATGCGTTTAACTTATGATCGGATCCCTAGAGAACTCTACCGTTTTAAAGACCTAAAACGTGCACTAAGGGAAATACAGTAAAACCTGTGTTAACGGACACCTGTATATATCGGCCACCTGTGATAACGGTCAGCTTTAACATTGCAAAAATCTTCAATACGAGTATTTCCATATATACAAACCTTGCAATAACGGCCGCCTTTACAAAACGGTCACAGCCAAACGATCCCAATATTTTATGGCATAAAAGCAATAAAATTTACCTCCCAATAACGGTCGTCGTCCATATCGAAAATTTTAAAACTCACGTATTTGTTGCTCAGTCTAAAGAAGATGACAGAATTTACTTGTAAGGGTTTATTGTTAGTTATAATGAAACACGATAGAATTATTTTACAACAGCAGCTGATTGTAGCAGTTTCCGAAAACGCCTGTTCATTCGATCAGTTTAAGTTTATCGTTATGTTCGTGCAGTGTTTGACTATGTCGCTAAAAAGAAAACGTTCGTCACTGAAAGACAAAATTGATATTATCGAGGAGAGTGACAAGTATAATTTAAGTTTGCGGAAGTTAGCCGAAAAATTCGGATTTGGAAAAACTCAAAATAACGATATCGTAAAAGACAAAAGTGATATTAGAGGGTGTATGAAGCAGCTATTAATTTGAATCAGAAACGGAAATTCCCTAAAACGGGTGGAGTAGCAGTGGATCAAGTTGTTCAAGTGGTTCTGCATGGCTAGAAATAAAACACTCCCATATCTAGATCATTGAATAAACAAAAGGCGCCAGATACAGCAAGAAATTTAAACATTGAGAACTTTGCTGCTTCAAGTGGTTGGTTAGAATGTTTCTGTCGAAGCCACAATATCGCTTTTAAATCAATTTGTGGTGAGTCCGCTGATGTAAATTTGGAAGATGTAGAAGCATGGAAATCTAAATTACCATAAATTTTAAAGTATTATTCCCCGGAGGATATATTTAATGTTGACAAAATAGGTCTGCATTGTCGCGCCATTCCAAATAAAACTTTTGCATTAAAATACGATAAATGTAATGGCAAAAAATTAGTAAATCCAACAGTTAACCATTTTATTCTGCGCACACATGGAAGGCAACAAAGAACGCCGTTCAGTTATTGGAAAAAGTACAAATCCTCGGTGTTTTAAGGGAAATCATATCGACAAATTACCTTTAGAGTGGGTACATAACAAAAAGGCTTGGATGACATCAGATCTTATGATAAAATGTATACACATTTCACTTATGTATGTGTCTCTGTATTCTCTATTTTAAGTTTAAATAAAATCATTTAAAAAAATGTCCAAATGAATTTTATTT
>SMLS01035462.1:0-11588 GCA_004785975.1 Popillia japonica | reverse complement strand
AAATTTGACATTTAACGCTAAATTTGTTCATTTTTGTCAAGTAAATGTCAAATTTTCACAGATTTATAAGTAGCAAGTACTTAGTTGATTGAATATTAAACGAAGTTTAGTCTTAATGTAACTTAAACCTAGCTGTCAAATAATTTAAAAGTACAGGGTCTTCAACTTTCGCGTCGAAGAATTGTCCCAAAGCAGAGATTACAGTGCAACCACTTTCCCGCAGTTGAAATTGCTCGTATCCTATCACTCAACTTGACTTATAATGTGGCAAATATGGCTGTATTCATTCCTTAAGGGTTAAGTTTGTAACTAACTCAAAACTTGTTTGTGTTTTACGTTTATGAACGATTTTTTAGATAAACTTTATTTTTGTGTGTTTTCAGAGTGACCACACAGAAGTAGAAGTGATACAAACAGGTGTACCAAAAGGTGAAGTTGATGTAACAAAAGCCAATTGGGATCGGTATTATTGGGATTCCATGAAAGCGACCTTTGGCTTCGGAGCATTTTTCACGTTTATAAATTGATTGTAGTGGTTTTTACCATATACTAGGTGTCCATTATTAAATTTGCAAACTCTTTGAGAATCATGTCTAGCTAATTTCTCTGCAGTGCATAGAAAAGATCATGTATAATTTATTAGTTTTTATTTATGATTGTTTAATATTCTTTCTTTTTTTTTTAAAGAATAAATTATCGAATTTTATTAGAGTTTCATTATTGGGTCCTTTTCGGGTTTAGTTCCGTTGCTCAGGATCATTTAAAAATTTATTGGCACAAATAAACGTATACAATAGTACAATCATAAATAAAACGAGAAAAATATTGTGATTATAATACACTACAAGCATGCTGACGAAATTGCACTTCAACACACATTTACACCAATATTATAGGTTACTACTACTCGATTAATTAGTACACATAAAATTAATTTGTATATAAATACTGAATAAAACAAATTAGATCCATCAATTAAGTAAAAGGAAATTGTAAATTATTACAATTTATCTTATTTCTTTTTTGGTTTCTTAGGATTACGTGACCTCGATTTAGCTTTACATAACGGACAAATCGGTGCATTCCTGTGGATTTGTTGATGGCAACTCAAACACGACTTCATCGGAGGTGGTTGTTGCCTGTAAAACGCACACAATTTAACTCAATTATTAAATATTCCATAAAATAAATTAAAATCAATTCGTAAAATTAAAACTTATATTCACAATAAGGAACTTAACAAAAGCACCTCATATTGACAAAATCCGACCTGAACGTGGGCGTTGGTGGCCCCGGATGTGACGTAGCTGCAATCGAACTCGGCCTCGCCTGTTCGTGTTTATTTGTTACCAATCGTAATGGATTCGGAGGAACTAGGAAACTATGCGGTAAAGGTGGTGCTAAAGACGATAGAGATGTCTCGGTGGAACTCAATGGGCGTGTCCATTCGACACCTTTACTAAAACTTGAAGTTTGTGGTTTAGTCGAAGTGAACAACTGCGAATAACGACTGTAAAATTATTATTGGTTTATTACATAAATCTAAACGGAATATTAATTTGTAACTTACTCCGCGCTTATATTCGAACCTTCTTCCTCGTGTATCTCCGGCAGTCTACCTAAACCTAAACACTCTCTTCGTAAACGATCGATTTCTAGTTTTAATGGAAGATATTCTTCATGTAACCGATTTGCTGCGTTCAACGAGCGAACTCGGCTTTCCTCTGCTTGTTTAATAACACCCTCCATCTAGAAAATTGGGAAATAGCTTACAAGTTAATACTAAGGAGGTATCACCCACAGCATTTATATCGGCATGAATTTGTCTCAATTCTTCAACGTGGGACATTTTTTCTTGTAGTAGTAACTCCATTTCTTGTTTATACTCAGCTAAGCATTTCTCTTCTTGATCTTGACTGTCGATTTCCATGATTAATTTTGCTTTTAATTTTTCTAATTGGATTGTTTTAGATCTAGAATTTGAATAAACAAATATAATTTTTCTTGTATTTTTACTTAGATTTAAGGGGCACCTTATTTCTTTTATAGCTTCTAATTTAGCATAAACTACTCTCTCATGATCGGTCATGATAAGAAATGTATTCTAGTAAGAATTTTTAATTGATTCAATTAGGATTTTAAAGATGCTTGTTTATTGAGAAATGCATCAATTTACAGGAGTAACTGCAAGTAAATGAGATTTTTATTTATAATTGTGGTAGTAAGTTCGGGACGGCAGTATTACAGAGTAAAATATAACTAAATTCTTAATTCTCTTCTTTAAAATTAATTTAATTCATCGATATAATAGCTTAATTTCTTATAAAACTAGAATATATTTTTTTGTAAAGTAAAGGAAGTGACATGTATTGAAGTTGTTAAATTAATATTAAGTTTATGGATTCACAACAGAGGAATTTAATTTTCGTAGATTTGCGATGTAAAATGATATCGTATTTCTGATAAAAGTTACCAAAAGAACTTCCACTCTTCAACTGTCAAGTAACTAAAGTGTCCATTCCTGCGTTTTAAGTTTTATCTAGAGATTTCTTCTCTTTATTACACCTCCCTGCGTAGAAATTATTGCTAGTTTTACAAGATGAAAGTGCTAAATATCAGATTTTGTTTTATTTTAGTCGTGGCGTTGATAAGTACGGTTCGTTGTGAAGACTTAGAGAAACCTGATGCTAAAGGTAATGTATGTTTTAATTAAAAACATGTTTTGTAAAGTTACGTAGATGTTACGGATGTAATATAGGCTGTAAATATAATTCATAGTTTCAGATGATGCTAATGCTACTGTTGATATAGTTATTAATAGTTCAACTGATAACCCTGCCGATGATCAAGTTTCAACAGTACCAGGTAAGTATCTTGCATAAAATTGCAAAAGTAAATTGTATTCATACAAGCTCTTATTTTTTTATGTATCTGTCTTTTTTATTGAATGTAATTATTTGTATATAGTTTGTACAATTTTGAATTACTCAGCGTGAAAGGTTAAAGAGTATGTAACCTGTAAAATTGCTTGCATTACAAATTGTGCACCACCTACTTAAATCTAAATGTTATCTCTCTAATTGGTGTCTTTTTTTTTGAGTAAATAACCTTGAAATTAAAAGATGCTTTGCAATTTGAAATAATGGGTTAGGATAGTGTGTGCTGTAGCTTGTTTCACGTTTGTAACTTCTTGCAAATATTTTGAATAATTTCATGGTGTGTGCTTGCTAAATAATTATTCTTAAACAATTGTTTTGGGTTAAATGTATAACGGAATATCCCAAATTGAATCAGCTAAATGATAATTGTTTTTTGAGATTTTTTTTTGTATATATAAAATTTTTGTTTTAAACATTGATGCAATATTAGGGTTTTTTTTTAATGATGCAAAACCGCATTCCTTTTGTAATTGCGGTTTGAAATAGTTTTGAAGTGTGGAATTTTCCTAACTTAGCCATTTAAGCGTGGTAGATAGATTTATGGCTTAATTAATGAAGTCCTGTCTATTTGCATTACTAAAAAGTAATTAAAATTATAAAAATTGTGGTGAATTCTATACTTAAGATTGGTATAGACTAGTTAAAACTGGTACCAACCGCTTTGATATTAGATTCAAAAGTGGTACCAGCCTTCCCTATATTAGTTTCAAAAGTAGTGCCAACCCCACCTATACCAGAAAAAATGATATCATTCCCTCTTATATCAAACTCCAAAGTGATGCCAATTCCTTCTATATCAATTTCAAAATCGGTACCAGCCTTTTCTATATTAATCACAAAATTGGTGCCAACCTTTCCTATATAAGCTTCAAAAGTGGTATGATTCCATCCTATTCTACATTAGCTTCAAAAATGGTACCAACCCATCCTATATTAAAGAGTGACTAATCTATTCTTTTTGTTCTTGATTTTCGTTCTTGGCATCGTGATTACTTGAAGAACCAATCATCGATATGCGAGACGATTACTGATACAGTTTTAGTGGGGATAACTACCTAACGTAACCTCACCTTTGTCATTGGTTGATCTTCTGCGGACTCGGTGTACTTTCAATACGTTTCTGTCACCACATCTTGTTTCACAGCTGCAGCTTGATCAACTCCTTGAATGATACCTTTATAGCTTACAAGATGTGTAGGAACAAAAATAGTCCAATTATACTTCTCGCTAAAGCCACTGCCAAGAAAGCTCGTTCATTCTTATCAAATTCTAATGCGATTCTCCCACACTTAAGGAGGTTACTGCTTCAGTTATATTTTGATCATGTTCAGCATAAATGTATGTGGACCAAATCATTCAAATATGGCATTAAATCTTTTTTTTATGTGTTTATATGGTGGTGGTCCATAGTTCCATTTCCGAAGTACAATGATCCTGATCCTGACGCTATACTAAGAGGCTTTATTTTATAAGGAAAATGGGAAATATTCAGATACATATCATTATACTAACACGCCTTGTCGCACACTACCGATACCGCTTATCTTAAAGGGTAAAACTCAACCCGGTGCAAAAGCCAGGTAACGAATATTTGACATAACATTAACAGATGCATTAAATACACATTTCTTAATCTTTTTATGTATATTGCTTCATAAGTAAGAGTTTTATAATTTCTTTAAGGTGGTGTTAAATATATTTTGACCACGAACTGTATATAAGTACATATACGATTATACTCTGTTTTTTATTAAGGGGAGTAAATTGTAAAATCCGCATCACATCAGGAAAATTAACGTGACAGCTAATTTGGCGGCAAATTTAAATGATGTATTACAATGAAATCAAGTGGATTGTTTACACTTTCATATTTAATTGAAATATACAACACATTTATAAAAAAATAACCGCACAATAATTTTAATATGTATTTTATTATTTGCGTTATACATATTTGTAGTACATCAATTATATTAACATAAAATTTCTATTTTAGAAATTTAAAATTGATGTTACCTACTATTATAACTTACAATAGAAAGAAGCATAATGCCATTATATTTTAAATCTCAACTAATCTAAACTACTTGACATCATGTCTAAATTTCCAATTAAATTCACAGCTGGAGATGATTCTATACCAGCCTGTATAATTAAGCATTGTCGCCATGCACTTGTCAAACCTTTGGTATTGCTCATTAATCTAAGTTTGCACTCAAATGTTTTTCGTGATAAATGGAAGAGGTCTAGAATTGTTCCAGTTCTTAAGAAAGGAAACGCTAACTCCTTGGATGACTATAGATCCATTTCAATTCTTAATAATTTTGCCAAAATATTTGAACAAGTACTATTTGACTCTATTTCATCTTCTGTACTTCCTTATGTGTCTCCTCTGCAACATGGGCTTGTTCCTGGCCGTTCGACTATAACTAACTTAGCTACAGTAACACAGTATATCAGCGAACATCTTGATAATCGTGGGCAAGTGGATGTTATCTACACTGACCTATCACGTGCTTTTGATACCATCTGTCACTCTAGACTTCTTGCTAAGTTGAACTGTTTTGGATTTTCAATGCCAATGTTGAATTTGATGTCTTCTTATGTATCAAACAGAACTGCATACGTCTTTTACAATGGCTACTCTTCAAATGAATATATTATGTCATCGGGTGTTCCCCAAGGCTGTAATCTTGGACCATTATTGTTCATTTTGTATATTAACGACTTGTTATCATTATTAAGTTGTCCTGCATTAGCGTATGCTGATGACTTGAAGATTTATTCCTCCATCCAGAGTAATGATGACGTCGAACTGCTGCAACGGAACCTGAACTGTATTGCTACCTGGTGCGACGAGAATGGGCTTAAACTTAGTGTTCCCAAATGCTGTATAGTGACCTACACCAGGAAAACTACACCTACTACTTCTGGCTACAGCATAAGCAGTTGAACATTAGTGTCCAAAGAGCTCGCTACTGACTTGGGTATCATATTTGATTCCAGTCTTACTTTTGTTCCTCACATCAATGAGCTATCTAAATCAGCCTCAAAAGCCCTGGGTTTCGTAATAAGAACTTGCCAGGAATTTACTGACATAACGTTAATTAAAAAATTATATTTTACTTTTGTTATGAGCAAAATGGAATATGGAAGCCTGATTTGGTTTCCAATTTACTCATGCCATTCATTTAACCTAGAACGTATTCACCGAAGATTCCTGAAATTTGTATGTTACAAAATGAGTGGTACCTACCCGGATCGAGGTGCAAATTTGGAGTATGTTCGGAACCTACTGCGGATTGACTCTGTAGCTGATAGACGTGAATGTCATAGTGCTGTATTCTTAGCAAAATTGCTACATAATAAGATCGACTGTCCATATCTACTGGCAAAGATACCAATTTTTGTACCACGTACATCGGCAAGAACAACTGTTAGCTTCTTACCACCCGCTGCTAGAACAAACTTATTGGTCAGAGCACCAGTGAACATCATGTGCAGAAGTGCGAACAAATGCTTTTCCGATATCTTTGCAGGCTTGTGAAATATATATTTTTTTCTCTTTTTTTTTATAAGCCCTTTTTCTTTTCTTTTTTGCTTTTTTGTATCTTTTCTTTATATAAACTCCAGCGTGGTTTAGTTTTAACAAAGTTTTTGTATTTTGTCCTGTAATTGGGTCTACCTGTTGGACAAATAAATATATATTATTATTATTATTAAATACATAATTCTACAGTTCTTCAACAGAATCACTATCACTGTCCATATCACTGTCGCTGTGTCATCATTTCCAAACGAAATAATAAAAGGCTCCACCACATCATCTAAGTCATCTAACTTACATATTTTGCCTTCATCTATAATCACATGTTTTACACATTTTGTCCATTTGCCGATTTGTAAAAGAAGGATCAATACTGTAAATCAGTAATAATTAAACATAATTGTACTCTTTATTACCGTAACATACCTATTGATACCTATAGATTTTATCATGTACAAAAAAAATGAGGTTCTTCACGAATTTCATTTGACGCAAATACATTCCGTTCACGTAACGTCTAAAATTGAGAAAAACAGTCTCTCCAAGGAATGTTAGGTCTAGAATTGAAGATAACAACGTCAAGAACGCGATCCCAGCATCAGTTTCCCGACAAAATCTCAAATTACCTCAAATTTTGCGATAGCATCTTCAAAAAGCACAACCTGACAGAAGCCGATTTAATGTACCAAAATTTACCAGTAAAGGTTCTTAAATATGGGAAACACGAAAATCCTCTTCATTTTACAATCCAAAAATAGGTTTCGATTTTGTTGTAAAATTTTTTGGCACTTAGATTCCGATTCGTTTTTGTTTCTCTAACGGCGTTGAAATTCCACCAATGGGACGTGGAGTTTTGTGAAAAAGTTGAACGATGCTGCAACAAAAAAGAAGCATTCCCGTCCCAAACGTCGAAGCAGTCACTACGTTCGAATTTTCTCTGATTCCTATAAAATTGTAAAATAAAATCTTAACATTGAAAAATAATAGTGGTAACATAACCTGAAAAAAATCAGACGTCAAGTTGGTTTAATTAACTTATAGTTGAAATCACGAAAGTTGAGCCCTGCGTCACAATTTGATATATCTAGTAACGACACACATTTGTAAAATTGTTAGTCAAAATACTTTAAAAGATAAAGATAACAATATAAACGTATGTCATTCGTCCGTAACATATCGGTAAGACCGACGTTTCATTACTCCAGTCTATTTAGTAATGTACAAGACAAAGGAAGAAATACAACAAAAATGAGATTTCTATACCAACAACATGTGGCCAACTAAGAGACGTAATTTGATTAACATTGTTCTACCGTTTGCGGAATGTCAAATATTAATATTATTGACATTGATTGACATTATGTCAGCTCACAAGAACTTTACATTCAAAATCTCGGTAATTAATATTGAACTTGTTGCAATATTCTAATAAAGAGAAGCAAAACAATGAGTATTTATAGCCATTATCAGCGGTGCAAGAGGTAGAAACTCGTATTACACTTATTACTATTTTCATATTATACATATACCTATTTTACTACAGAGAGTAACAGATGCTTTAAAGATTACTGTGTCTTCGGTAAAAAGAATAAAAAACCGTAAAGAAAAAAACATTGTGCCGTCTATACAAATAAAACATGTTAAATTATTGTTGTTGAAGCGTATAATTTCTGATTCATCATTTACCCATTAAATTTATTCCTTCCTCGCTTGCGAAAATTTTAATTGAATAAAAATAAATTATTTGAAATTACAAACAAAAATCATAATAACTGATTTGTTAAAACGTAAATTATCTGTTATTTTCATTATAAAGGTGTTTTTTAGAGTAAATGATATCAATAATGTAAGTGTAAATTGACATTAACCTTATACTTTGACATTTCGTTATGTCAGTACGCGCCATAGCATTTTTAAAATATCCGGAAGTACGATATCTAATATGAATCAGAAGTACTGATTTAATTCGTACGTTAATTTATTAATGACGTAGGGCTCATCTTTCGTGATTTTGACTATACATCTATTAAAGTGTTTACGAGAATAGAAATTTAATTTTTACATCATAAATTCTACATTTACCGATTGAAACTATCCCGAATTCCTGATTTCCGAGATAAAGACCCTTATCCAGAAAATTCCAAGATACGCAGGCACCATTAACGACAAAGATCCATCCAACCGATTCCAGATCCGTCTTGCGATGTTGGTAGTCCACTTTTAAAAACTGATTTAAACGTAGTAGAAACACAAAAATATTTAACAAAATATATATTTACTCAATCAGCTCTGTTTACAATATGGCGTCGTTAAAATACTAAATTTTGGCAGTGTAAACATGACCGGCAACGAACCAATGGTAAGCCTATATTTTGGCGGGCTAAATTCAATCCACTCCCCTTATTAAAAAGCAGAGTATAGGAGCTAATACGATAAATATTTTAAACAGACTCAAAGTTAGCGCAACAATAACATCAACATCAAATTAGGTAAGCGCCTCAATGTAATAGTTACAATATTATGCTTGTTATTGTAAATTATACTCGACCCTGTATAGCCTTTGCTTTTAATTTATGACTTCTTAATTTGTTGTGTCGATAACGATTATCTTCAAGTAAATTGCAGCTTATCAAGAAAGTTCTAAAATGGAACTTAATATGACAAAGATAACTAATATGTTATTGTTACGTATATGCTGATTAAGAATGTGTTTTTATATGTAGTTCGAAGTAAATGTAGGAAGTAATCTGATCACATTATTCTTGTAAATTGTGTAGATTCTGTTAGTGTAAATAGTTTAGAATGTTTCGTTCAAAATTAATTTTACTTATATTGGCAGTAATTGTCTTAAGATCGTTTGGAAAAGGTAGGTGTTTGCTGTGCGTATGTTAATTTAAACGAAAGCTTTAACTAATTTTGCTCTTCATTATATGTATTACACAGAGACTGAATATGTAGAAAGAAAGAAGATGAGAACTAGGGCATGCAGTCCCCTATTTTTGTTGTTTATTAGAATTTGTTTAAAATGTTAGCCAAACCTGCTATAGTGTCAATGCTCCATAGTAGATAAGGTACGTTTTGTGTTTATAAACGTTAATCTATTTTAATATTCAAGGTTATTTCTATTGCACCTAAGCTTCAAATTGGTTTTGATACGGATCTGACGAGACATAGTTTTGAAATGAACAATCTAAATGATACGGTAACGCTCTACAAACAATTGCTCCTTCTAATTGGTTTTTATTCAGAATCTGTCTCCCACCGCCATAAATTCTTTGCATAAGCCTTTGTTGAACAACTTGATCAAACAGTTTTGCGACTTCATTAATAACATCCAAAATACGCACTTACCCTTCCAATTCTCAAATCTCCGTTGGTATTCAATTTTGGGTAAGTACATCATAGCTTTCTTCGATTCTTGATTGATTTGATCTCGAACGAGCGTCATTGCCGAAGTACTACCTGTTTCTTTCCACAAAATTTAACGCAAACTCGTTCATGCTCAGTTGATGTTGTATTAAAAGTTGCAACTTGTAACCGTAAAAGAGAAAACTCAGAAATGTCAAGTTTTGACTAACATTTGCAGGGAATTGATGGGGAACTGTCAAAGAGAGAGTGGTAACCTAACAAAAAAAATCTTTCAAGTGATTGACAGCCACGGTGGCCGGTTCTGAAACTTTTCGATTAAGATACCTTTGACATATGGGATTCAGTTGAGAGATGCATCTTAATTGGTATCTAAATGATGAATATTGACATTATACGTATACCGGGTTCTTTTTTTATTATTACACATATCCTCCGTATGTGTAACTTTAAAAAAATAATTGTCAATGCATTGGGAGAATAGAAGGCAACCAGTCATACACTCATATGTGGATGTATGAGAACCATGCATGTCTTAGTTTAATGGATTTACATACTATACTTTTTTTGTACCGAAAAGTTAAATTTTCTAGCATACATACATGAAACTCGTAGATTAGAAAACTATTGAATTGAACAATCTGGTTCAGCAATATTTGTGTTACAACACCAGTCAATACATAAAGTGTATAACTGGTTGCCTACTATGTTGCGAATGGATTGACAATTATCTTTTTAAAATTACACATAGGGAGGTATACATATGTGTAATAATAAAAAAAGAACCCGGTATAGCAAGAACGCATTTATTAACATATCTATTGATTTGGGCTCTAATATGTATAAAACCATTGCTCTAATTTCTTTAATCATACATCTAGATTCTTGAAGGATCAATTTTGCTGTTTGTCAGAGCATTTTCTTCATAGCTCAAATAGTTTAGGAAAAACTTATATTTCATACAATGTAATGAAGCAGCTGAAGCAACGGCTCAGGATGTATTACTTGTTGACATTACTTCAGGTCTCGGTATGCAAAATGTATGTGTAAATGTGCTCCCATTGCTTTGTTACAAAAAGTCGTTTTCTTAATGTTAGACCTTTCTAGGTATCAGGTGGACAGGGGTTGAGTTTTGTCTCATTTGAAGGTTTCCTTCTATAATTTTTTATCGTCGGCTGTCTTTCTTATGTCTTTGTCCCCCAACCGTGAGTATTACATAATTATGGCGGCTTTTTGACGGCTAATATTTTCAAATTTATACTCAGGAATACTTGTCTTTAATTTGGAAAATTTGGCGGGTCTCAACTATTTTATAGTTACGAGTTACCAGATTTGTAGGCGCAGATCTAGTCCACTGCGCTACGCACGCTTGCTTCTACCGAGTCCAACATTAACGGTATACAAAGAATTCACAAAGCAACGTTGATTTTTCTCAGAAACTAGGGTGCGTTGGCACTCAGGGGAGCTCCCTCTATAACATAGTTGAGTTTTCCTACTTAGTTAACCAGAAAGATGTTAAGTCCGTCAGGTTTAATCAACTTAGCGAGTTACACCAAGTTGGCGTTTCTTCAAAAAGAAATGTTTAGAAATCATGCCACCAAACACATTGTCTGATTGATTAATCAGCACTGATAACGCCATCTATATCATATGTATCATCGATGCACTAATTCATACTTTTCGTAATTATTTTTTATCTCCAGACGTTCCTCCACCACCTTCAAATATTACGACGG
>SMLS01035460.1:0-24261 GCA_004785975.1 Popillia japonica | reverse complement strand
ATCAATTTCAGATTGTATACTACCATTATAATCATATGTCTTGAGTCATTAATATACAAACTAAAACTAACACACAAGCCATTAGTTTAATAGAGAAAATAATTTGTTTTAAATCATGTATATAATCTTAGACATTACATTTTTGAAACAAGTAGTATATAGCTCAATCTGTCTGGTTTAGGTAGATGAGATTCGTTGCGAATCGACTACATGTTCACTTGTCCTATACCTCAGAATAACATTTGCCCGAAACACACTTGGACTCAGATCTAAAGCAACAGCCCAAGTTATATTAGTTGACGAGTAGCGCCTGATATAAGCGAACGCGTTCGAATTTTGAAAATGGCTGATTCAACGCCTTTGTGTGTATTTTGTCTCAAAAAACATGAGACGTTGCGAGTATTCGTGCAAGAAATGCTAAACAAATGTAGAACAGTGCTCACTATTCGACTGGAGAGAGAATTATACATGGATGAAGTTAAATTACCGTCAGAATTGTCTCCAACTTTCATGTACTATTCGAAATGCTACCGAGTATTTACAGCTTTACCAAAAAAGTATAGAAATGCTGCAATTGCTGAAACTATATCGGAAGCTTCGCCAGTTCCAAGATGTTTTTTTTAATAAGCAATTTCAAAATTCCTTGATAAATTGCAGTTTATACGATTAATGATAGATTTTTTTTAATTGAAGTTGATAGTATTGCAATTCTATAATCAAATAAAACGCTTCATAATTTTTTTAAAATTTGTATTGTAAATATTTAATTATTACACTTAAATTAATGTATTTGCATGAATCAACTCTACTCAATACACAATCATCAATTCTAATATTAATATTCTTTTAATAATTCATTTACTAAGCCGTATACAAGAAAGAGAAAATAATAGAGTAATAGTGATGCATCATCGACTTTGTTTACTATCTCTACATAATAATTTAAAAATGATCGATCATAAAGAGGTTCCAAAAACTTATAGGCAAAAGTCTAGAAATAGTCATAAAGCAGCCTATGAAGTAGTTTGCAATTTTGTTGCCAAAGAAATAATTGAGAGGAAGGTCTTATTTCGTATCTTTTTTAAAAGAAATTTAGTCAATATGTAAAGAATGAAGATACCATTAGTATTACTTATACAGCTTATAATTTGGAAAACAGAATAGTGCAGTCTTTTCCAAGGAAAATTGCTATCGTCACAACGAATAATAAAAAAATTATCAAACCATTCGGCGGACATTTTGTAGAAATGAATGTTGAAGACATTGAGAAAAATGACATATTAAGTAGAGCAGCACTGATTCTACGTTCTGAAATCAAAAATATTAAGCGGAAGCCTCACACCACTATCATAGCAAATAGCATGATAGCTGGAGAATGTGAAGAGCCACAACTTTTGACTGACTTCTTTTCTTCATTAATTTCTTCAAAAAAGCGTTCACAGCGTAGCTCATATAAGCAATGCCTATCCCAATCTTTTTCCGAAGATATCATTTATGCTGTAACGAATGGTACTATCAAACCTTCCAAACATATCATGGTTTGTGTGTTAATTTTAATTCTTATATTAATTACTCAAACAATATGATTAGAGTAGTAGTATAAAATCTGAAAGTGATTGTGGTTATTACTTACAATTAAGATAACATGAAAAAAATCGTCAGACTGCATGATAATAGTAAAAAGTCCGTCAGTTGGACCGCAAAAGACGCGGCGCACTCAATGCATTTTAACGATGCGCTATACTTTAGAGGCCCGGCTGACGAACTTTTAACCATTATCATGCAGTCTGACGATCTTTTTCTTGTTATATTAATCATAAATAATAACCAGTATCAATTGCAGATTGTATACTACTACTTTATTTGTAGAATTTTCCGACGACTAGTTATACATAACTGACGACGATTTTAGCGGCAAATCGACGTCGGACGATTGTCCTTATATTTACATCATAAATAAGTAATATGATAATTTGTAGCGTGTATACTGCTACTATTTTGAAAACTTTTTTCGACAACACCGTCAGCCGCCCACACCATAACTTACCGCCTCCCAAAGGTCTGACGGTCAGTTCCTTTAGCAGTATGAAAACTAGCTATGGTAAAAAACTTATGGTGTATACTTTCACGAGCCAAAAATGCCCGTAGATCCCGTACTATAACATCTATTTTGATTTACGCAGATTAGTAAAATTTTTATGTGAACTTAGGAGTTTCTTAAAATTAATAGATATTAGTATAAAAACTTATAGGAGTTGCTCGCCCGCCATTTACATACAACCTTCTCGGATTTCCAGTTTCCCTGACTGCCTTAGGATTTTCGTCCACTCATAAATGAACAGCTAAACATTCTACACTTGTACCAATGACACAATAGGTCGACTACTCAGGGCTAGTTCATAGCTCTCCGTTTGTCCGTCTGCGTTTATACGTTGACGGATGAAAATTTTTTTGCGGTTCATAGCGTTGCGTCTGTAACGTACGTTTATTGACAGATCAATTTCCTATGCTAATCGTTTTGTTGTGACAGGTCTAACCTCACTTTTTTCGTAAACGGATGAACGGACGCGTACAAAGTTCAACGTCGGTCAACTTTATCCGTTATCGGATAGACTGTGAAGCACATAAAAATAACGTGCTGTGATTGGTCAACGTACAAACGCAAACGGACAAACGGAGAGCTCTGAACTCCCCTTTAGAACATACAAATGTCATTTCGAAAAACGTCAAAAACCGATAGATAGTTGTTAAAATCAAACAAGCAACCCTTTCGTAGCACGTTGTCATAAGTACTTACTTTAGAAAAAAGCCATTTAAGATCTGTTAAAAAATGGAAAATATTGGTGTAATCGATTAGATACGTCTATGCAGTTTGTACAATTACACTTTCAAATTTGACCATAATTATTTTGCATTGGCAAATTTTACGAATTCCTCTAAATTGTAGTTACCTATACAGTTGGGATTTGATGACCTTGGCTAGCCAAAGGAAGGACCGTATACCTTTTTCGAAATAAGATTATCGACTCAGAATTGAACATAGAATCGCTCTACCTGGCGTTTATCCGCATTTTTGTGGACACAGTATATACTATATATTCGAATCAAGTTCTATATGTGTGGACAATTTCCTATGGATCCCATGTAGCTGGATTTCGTATGGAGGCCATACGATTACAGGTCTTGTTGCCTCGTCATATTTAGTAGTCGACGAGAAAATTAATGCTGGCTTGGCGCGTCACAACTGCCGGTTCCAGTATTTGAAACTTGCATCTCTGGTTCTTGCACAATCAGAGACCGACAGGTCTTACTACATGCAACCAAGCCTGTAGTGATGGTAATAAATGTATTGAATTAATTTTGATTATTTTATTATTATTTGTGGAAGTGCAGATTAGTTTAAAGGTGTAGTAGTAGTTCCATAAGTCTCTTAAATTATTAGGTTAATAAATATCAATTGGAAAATGGATATGATGATCAACGGTTAATAAATCAACAAAAGGGTTTGCAGACTCACATGCAGAAAGTCTGTAAGGGTGAGTCACAAAAGTATAGCTAAATTGTTATTTTAAAGTTGTTTCAACGAAGCACTCGATTTCTTGCGATACTGGGTTTAAGAACAGCGTTATTGATTCATGTTTACACAGTAATTCACATTTTTTGTGTTTGCTTTTCGTAATATTTCATATACATTTTTTTCATAGATATTTCAGTTTTTAACTTTCTTTGCATATTCATTTAACTTTATTATGACATGAAATATTACATGAGAACCTGCTTCTATAAGATCAAAAAATGAAAATTACAAAATTCAGACTCAAGTATAATGTATCCAAAGTTTTTAAACAAAGATAGTAATTTACTAAAATTAAGATGGGTACCTCTTTATACAAGTACATTTTTGTAACTTCAAACACCACAACTTTTGATGAGTTCCAAATTTGTGGTTCGACAACGCGTGGGTCGTCATCATGAACGGACTACCGAATGTTTCTGTAGTGTAATTAGTAGTTTTAACATGTTATTGTTAACAATAACTTCGGTAGGTAGACATTAATTGGAAAGCAACCCACACGAGACCCTAGGATTCGAATAGGTAGCCAATCTTAGTATACATTTAGATATATTTTTATTAAAAACAATATATATTTTGATAATATAACATTTTATATAAAAGATGGAGACCAAATGCAACAAAAGTGACTAGATTGCAATGTACATATATAAAAATAAAATATCTGAAGTTTATAAATATTAAATTATGTCAATGTTAATCTACAAATATGTGCTTTTCCTCATCGCTAGTTTCTAAAGATTCTTCCTTTATATTAATTGAACTGTCTTCGGGGTGTATATCTGCCATATGCCTTGATTTTAAATGACGTTCCAAATCTCGTCTTCTTACTAAGATTTTCCCACATAAGTCACATCTTTAATAGAGAGATCACCTTTGTAGTGCAGTATGTGAAATTGCGTAAAGTAGTAACTAAATGAAAGCAAACAAAATACACTTACTTATACGGAGTATCGCCTGCAGCATGCAGTCTTACGTGCTTGTTTAAATTACTTGGATCTCCGAAAGGTCTCAAGCAATATTTACACTTTAGTGGTTTGTATCCTGTATGGGTTCTAATATGAATTTTAAGTCCGTATTTCCGAGAATATCGTTTTCCACAATATAAACAAATATGGCCATGTTTAGATTTTCCTAAGCTACTGACCAAAGTTTCAATCTGAGCTTCGTCTTCATATGTATGTTCAAGTTTCACAGGTGTACTCACAAAATCTTCAGTTGTCGAAAAATGCGGCCATTGTTGGTAAACACATCTTTGGTCTAAGGAAAAATTGTTGCTGTTCCTTGGATTACGTTTTTGAAATGGCTTAAACGCAGAATTGTGCGTTTCTAAGAAAGGCCGGTGTAGCTTGCTAGTGGAACTTTCGCTTAAATTACTAGTCATAACCGATAAATCTATCGCATTTCTTTGTTTCGTTACTTGAGGATCCGGTAAGAGATTGAAACTAAATTCATTTACGCTACAGCTTCTGCTAATAGATCCGCAGATGAGATTTGATAGTCTATTCCACAGCCATGATATCGTTTGAGCGCCACACGCTAACGTTACATGTAATTTCAGTGGATTTGGAGATTCATACATCACTGAACATCTCGTGCATACATACTTCTTTTGACCTGAAAATAATGTACACGCCCAGTTCAATGGAATGTTTTGTAAAATATGGAGGCGAAGTAATGCGTCATCACAGTATACTATGAAGCCGTAGTTGCAGTCTATGAAAATATTGAAACAAAACGGTAACCTGCGCATTGCATTGCGCAACATCGCATTATGGCAAAATTCGAAAGTGCGATTGTTTATTACCGTTTAGGATGACCTATAAAAGCACACCTTCACCGGAACAAATTAAATTTTTTTCGCCTTCGAGCTATTAATGTTTTAATGCCAGTGTGCATTGCCATGCGCGTGCTATGCTTTGGTATCAAAAATGAAAGAAGCTAAGTGAACTAAGTGAAATTATTGGTTGAATATATGTATTCTGTGGCGGAATGGTTAGCCATTTGTCTCTGTACTGATCAGTAGTTAGTTAAACCATACTGGCATAGTACTAAACTACATTTGCATACGAGTTATACAGGTGTGCTTGTGAATTGTTTCTACTCGCGTAAAATGTAATAATTTAAACTTGAATACCTTGAATGTTAGCGGGTGTCAAAAATACTATTTGCAACATTGCTAGTATTTCTTCAGAAAACCACAATAACAATTCTTGTCCTGGACTAATCGGACGTACACATTGCAGTAACAATGAGGGTTCTGAAATAGAACTTGATGAAGTTGATTGCTTGGGTGAAGATAAAAGTCTCAGTTGTACATTGTAACTATGGCAATCGTCAGACAACCTGAGTGCCCTAATCCAATGAATATCGTCCGACCAAGTTGTTTTCGAATTGTTTTCAAGTTCTATGGTTCCAAAGGTGTTGACTCCAACTGAAATCTGAAATAAATTATATAAAAATTTACAGGATTTATAACATGTCCTAAATATGCAATATTCAATAATATTGAAATAAATTGAAGTTAAGTTAAGATAAATAAATTTTTTGAACTATAAACTGTCAGTAAAAAACCTTGGTATGTTTTCAACACAAAATATGTCAGTAATAATTATTTAATAATTAACAATAATTGTGGTCAAATATTATCATCTCGCTCTTGAGTTTAGACTGTAATATGGTCGTATAATTGTCATAGTAAATGGATGTAATTGTTAAAAAAAATGTTGGCGTGTCAAAACATGTCTAACCCTATAAAACGTAACATTTTGTACGTGCAAAATATACTTTTCATATGAACCTACGTAAATAATTCACCCTTTTGCTAACAGCACAGATATATGGTATGTACCATCACGGACTTTGGTTATGTCCGGTATTTAGCGGTACAGCCTGCGCTCCTGTCACTATTCCCTTTAAGATAAAACGGACATGGTGACAAGAGCGCAGGCTGTACCGCTAGATACCGGACATAACTAAAGTCCGTGGGTGTACACCGACGGACATTAGTTATGTCCGGTCTCTAACAGTCCAGCCTGCGCTCCTGTCACCATGCCTGTTTTATCGTTATGTGAATAGTGAGCTCTATCGCTAGATACCGGACATAACCAAAGTTCATGATGGTAGGTAACATAGTACTTTCTACTAGATCATAATATATTGGCTTATAAAAAAAGATGTTAGGCCGAAACACAATTATTATTTCTTGTTTTTTACTATGTAGTAGTTTAATCAATAGAAATAATACTATAACAATTTATGATCAGAATCTTATTATCAGATATTACAAACATTTATTCCACTGTACCGCGTGGCCAGATAATAATTAATATTATTATATTAATATCTTTCGACGTATCTATTAAAATAAAGTGGTGGGGATAATTCGATCTTTTTTTTAAATAAACAGCTGTAACACCTAAACGACTGAACAAAGTTAGCTAAAAAGGTGACAAGGAGTTGCCCATTGTTCTTTTTTCCAGCTGTTCGTAAAAACTACCGTAGAACTGAAAAATATTCTGCTTCATATAGATGTCAGTTAGGTGAATATATTCCTGGACGCATTGTTGGTTCAAATTGTTTTGAATCGAGAAGTCCTTCAGGTAAGTCAAGGTTTCTGGAATCGGTACGGTAGGAAAAAGGGACCTAACATTAAATGAAATTAATTTTTCACCCTCTAGCAACTGAATATTTTGAATTTCTTTAATAAATTCTAATAAACTTTTGACTGAAAACTGGGTTGCTGTACACGCAAATAATTAAATTCTCTGCAAAATTAATCCAATTCAATTCAACCGTAGTTTTACGAACAGCTGGAAGGGACGGCAATGGTTAGCTCCTTGGATCCTTTTTACCTAGCCTTTTTGTGAGCCGTTTTGAAAAGGACTTAGAATCGACGGGCGAATATTTTCCTGGAGTTTGGTTAAGGTATGTGGATGACATTTTTGCGATGTTCCACACCAAGAAAGGTAATATACTTATATAATCTTTCACCCTTCTACCGTTTAGGTGTAGGGTAACCAAGAAAGGTAATAAGTTTAAATAATCGGTTTGAAACCATAAAACTACATATGAAAAAGAGAAAACCGGTCAGCTACCTTTCCTAGATACCTTACTTATTACAAATAAGAATCGTTTACGGTATACCCCGACGTATATAGAAAAGAAACCAGTACACTTTGCTACATTCCTTCAGAGTTCCATCATTGTGCCTGACACAAAATAACAAGTCTGAATGTTTTTGGTGCACAGACTGCTTACCAGTCCCTTGAACAAGGTTAGATGTGAGAAAGAATTTAAAGTCGTAAAAGATGCAGCCGAGTGTAATGGTTTCCAACCTCAGATTATCTATAAGTTATTTAAGAAGTTTAATTATAAAAATTTTTGAAAAAATCCACGACTTTTCGATAAGATGTCACAACCATATTTTTGTTACCCTCCCTTTTGCTCCCTTTACCACTAAAGGTTTGAGTAAAATCTTCAAGGGGCTGGATCTTAGGATGGTTTACAGTTCAGGCACTAATTTGAGAAATCTGATCGGTAACCTTAAAGGTAAGGTACAGCCTTTGGAAAAGTCGGGGATTTATCACATTAGTTGTAAAAATTGTAGTCTAAAATACATTGAGCAAACAAGATGTTTCATATTCGTCATTGTTTAATGTTAATGCAAAATTAATGATGTCAATTCTTTAACTGATGAAGTAGTGTTACGAAATCCTTTTTTAGTTTTAGAAGAAATTGTTTTTTAATAATTTCTGTTTTTAATGATCCCTAGGCAGAAAATATCTAGAAATGAAAGATATTAAGTACCTACACTCCTTGATCAAATCAAGTTAATTTAGCTCTTGGAGTATTTGAAAATGATATCGATGGAATTTACTCTTATAAATCATACGTAACACAAAATACTAATACTAATACTAATCTATTTTCTTTATTAATTGCAACTTTTCTTTTCCTGTATTTTTTGTGCTTTATCTTGCTACTTTTTCAGTTTTTATCATTATTTAAAACTATATTACATTCATTTTCAGCATTTAATCATTTTTGTGCGTAAATTTGAGATGCCAAGGTAAGTGATTCGTTTTTTGAAAGCTTTATTTTATTCAAACGTTTAAATTAATTTCTTTTTAATATTACAGGAGATTTTAATATGTGTCAGTGTAACTAGGAATGTCCAAAAGAAAAATATAAACAACTCATGTAAAAAAAGTATTTAATATTTCATTTCCTGATAGGAAGTAAATAAGTGTTGGTTTATTTGTTCCAAAAAGTAAATGAAATGTAATTTTTCAAAAAAATATTCATGGTTAAAAGAGTTTTATTATACCTGCACACACTGTTGGTATCTCGAACGCATTTGCATGCGAAAACGGGCCATTAAAAGTCGCCTAGGCAACCACATATATACTGTCATTACATATGACAGTAATCGCGCCACAATAGCATCAATGTTTCGTCCACAGTGTGGTAATTCTTCTTTGTCATCCAAGCTAATAATTTCTCATATTATTTATAATACGCAATTTTTGATTTTTGTGGAATTAATTTTAATTCGGCTTGCTCAGCTAATCGTTCAACTTCCGAAGAAATCCCTCCACTAATATTGTCCATTCTAAATTCACAAAATATGACATAAATGTCATAGCAACCAATCAACAATAATTGCTAACCGTCCCTATGTTCATTATTAAAAATAAGAACCACACGCTACTTTGTAAAATGCGCCAATTCTTCTATTCTTTTGTTATTTTCGCATTGTAGTGCAGGTATAATAAAAAATAGCGTATAATACGCGTGTATAAGTGCCTTTAAAGCACTTAAAAACTTCGCGTCGTGCTTTTAAACATGTCGCGTGTGCTTTAAAGGCTTACTTATACACTTGTATTATAATATACTATTTATATCACTTTTGTTAACCAACATTTTTTCTGTGCAAAAAATAAGATTAATTAAAAATTATATACGAATATACAACATAAAAATAAAATAAAATAAAACAAAGGATAAAAATACATAAATAAAAAGAACTGCAAACCAACTGCGCTAGAAGTGAAAATTTTTTGATTTCCTTTACTTAGATTATACTCTTGAAGAAGACACGTACATTATTGGCCAAACGTCGTATTTGTAGTATTTTTGATTTACTTATGGCTTGTTTTATTTTATTGTATTTTTGATTGATATATACATGCGTATATAAATACAGGGTGACTCATTAGTGCGTGGAAGCCCGATAGGTATATCCGCAATTATAAGAAAAAAATATTGAGAAAAAGTGTAGGTATTCTTAAGCTTCATATCCTAAATCTAGTTGCACATATACAGGATGTTTTATAACGGCGTGCCAGACCTAAGTTATATTTTTTTAAAGCGTTACTTCCGACAAGAAAAAAATGTTACTTTTTTCGCATCATTTGGCTACGTCTTCTATTTTCGCTGGTTTGAGAATTCAACAAAAAAAATTCTTGTATACAAGGTGATCAAAACTCAGGTCCTTAATTTTCTCATAAATGGAACACCTTATATTCTTTATGATGATTCGATAGATACTTATCGGTTCTTTCATTTTTGTTAACCATTCCCTATATCTAACCCTTTGGGTTTAGAACATATTTCAAATTAAAATGAAAAATTGCATTATTATCGCATAAATTGAGGTTAAATAATTATTTTTAGGCGGTAGTAATAGCTCGTACAAGCCTATCAATATCGTGTGGCATTGACCGGCCATACCACATTCAGTTACACCAAGAGTTGTTGGTTGAAGTTTTTCACGTAGAGTTTCGTTTTGCGAATGCACTCAACAACAAATTAATGATCGGGTAGATTTGTTGTTGAATCTCTGGCCTTTTGGAGATGAAGCAGCATTTCACAAAAATGCAAGCCTGAATAAACACATATATCATTATTATTCTGCCGACAATCCCCATACCACATAGGAACATAGCCAAACTAGATCGTCTCTTGCGGTGGCATAGTTGGAAATTACGTTATTTGGCCACAATTCTTTGATGGACGAGTAAATAGACAAGTTTACTGTGGACTTTCTTGGGAACAGTTTAGAACTATATATACATATGTATGTACATATTTGGAACATGTACGTCTGAACATACGTGAAAGAATGTAGTTTCTACGTGATACGGCCTCGGTACATAGCACTAATTACATGTTATTTTATATCTTTTTGTAATAAACTTATAATTTTTCTTTATGATATTATTTATTTATTTATTAAGCCGAGTCACGAACTGTGACGCATAAATTACTACTACTGCTACTGCATGAATCCAATACAATCAATACAGAATTTCCCAACAGGTGTATTGGACGAGGAGATCCAGTCGTATGACCAGCTTGATCCCCGAATTTGACAAAAATTGATTTTTTCTTGTGGGGCTACAGAAAAGATCGTGTGTATTAAGTACCAGTAACGACATGGGAAAATATTATGGAGCGAATAAGAGAAGCTTCTCGGATTATTGCTGCAGAAATGTTGTCGATCGTTTGAACTACAACTGCAACAGTGTATTGACGTTATGGGTCAACATCTTGAAAATTTTATTTACTATTATTTTTCTTTTGTCGATAATGCAGAGCGTGTAACTTGTTAATTCAGAATATTTAGAAAGAAACAAATTTTTAATATTAAATTAAAAATATCTTCTAAATCCAAAAAGTTTATATGTAGCTAAGGGTCAGCAAAAATAAAAGAGCCCATAAACACCTATCGAAACATCATAAAACATGTACTTAAATTTTATAAGAAGATTAAGTACCTATCCGAGTTTTAACTCATCTTGTGTACAATTCTTTTTTTGTTAAATTCTTGGAGCAGCCAAAATGGAAGACGTAGCCAAACCATGGAATAGTGCGAAAAACCTCACACCTGAACTTCGACGTAGAAATGGTCATAACTTTTTAAATGCTCGGAATAGGTCCGGCCAATCCTATATGAGGAAGCTCGTAAAATTAAGCAGATTTAAAAAATACAAAAAGTATGTTCCATTAAAAATATGTAAGTTAGGTCTGGCACGCCGTTATAAACATCCTGTATACAAGCAAGTAATTGTAGGATATGAACCTTAAGAATACCTATGTATACTTTTTTTCCAACAATTTTTTTAATAACTTTTATAATTTCGGATATATCGAGCTTCCACGCACTAATGTATGCCCCTGTATATGTATATGCAGGTATGTGTTACATTGTCAGTGGTCCGGTGTTATATGTACATGCAGAACATATTTACTAAATTAAACTAACCGATGTAAAATATCACATTATTTCATTAATAATGAACATCGAATACAAAATACGCCTAATTATACTTGAAGCTTTCTAAGAAGTATGTTGTATTGTTAGTATTAAGATTAATGAGTTTATACAGTATGTCTCACTAAGTAAGAAGCACATGGAAAACTTTATTATTAATTTTAAGAAAAAAAGATCACGTTCTAAAATACAATCATCAGATATTATTTTATTTCAGTCGTATACACGGTTTGTCAAAAGATATGAGTTAAACTCCAGAGTAAAGTACCTTTATACATATTTACATTCAAAAATCAAGTTTTGTTATTTTTTACTAATCCTTTTATTTGCAATGAACATTTATCTCTTGTGGTTATGAAACACATGATAATCTTTTCGTTTCTAAATGTTTTCTAACAATTTTACAATTTAAACACATCCGCATTTATTTTGCAAATACGCAAATATATACATACAAATACTACGTTGTATAACTAACATAATATTAATACTAGAAATAACTAGAAATTCATTTTTCATTAGTTCCATTAGTGCCTCGACATATCCACTCTCCCGTTCAATACATTTAATGATTCTATTAGTAAATTCAGGTAATGCATTCCTTATCATGTATGAAGAAATTTCCTGGCATGTTTCTAAAATTATCCCTTCCACGGTTAACATCTTGGAAATGGCCCCTTCTTGTAAACTTTTGTTTCAAATAACCCCCAGAAATAATCAAGGGGGGTTAAGTCAGGCGATCTAGCAGGCCAAGAAAGATCAGAAAATCTGTGAAGAACTTTTGCATGGAACATATGTTCGATATTCTCTAATAGTGAGTGTAGTGGGTATGCGACAACGTCTTGTTGGAACGACGAATAGTAGTTTGTCCATAAAGTTATTGATGTGAGATTGTAAAAACTGTAAATAACGTTCAAAATTTATGGCTTATTGAAAAAAAGGGTTCCATTGATCTGTTCTTATAAATGCTGTACCATACTTTCGTCTTAATCGAATATCGGTCAGCATTACTTCAAACTGCGTATCCTGACCGGCAACCAGCTTTTGAGGTTTTTACCTAAATTTCAAACTCACTGTCAAACATTTCTTGCTATCAATAAATCATTTGTATGTTAGCGCTTCCTAGGTTACATGTCACTAGAGTTTGCATTAATATTCTAGACAAAAATGAAAAAATATATTTTTCAATGTAAATGGATGTATGTAACTTCAGATTTGAACCTAGTTTTTTAGATCAACTTTTCTTTGTAACAATTTTCGATATTGTCAAATATAAGCGCACTTTACTCCTAAGTAAAATTCATATTTTTTGATAAACTGCGTATACGACTGAAAAAAAAATATCTGATGATTGTATTTTAGATTTTAGAACATGCACAACTTTTTATGAAAAATACCATTTTTTTCATAAAATTAATAATACAAAGATTTGCATATGATTCCAATGAATGTCCCACTACGTTAGAACGATATTCAACTTATGGAGACATACTGTATATTTCGAAAATATTCTCATTTTAGTAACTATATAATATATAGTCAATGATACAAAATCGATTCGATGAATCTTCCAGATATTTTGCTGAATTTTTATATTTGAAGTAATTACTTATACTTATTACACTACTGTTTTGCGCTACAGTTGTAACATATAAAACTATATATTGCAAAAACAATCACAATAAAACAGACAATCAATATCTAGAGAAAAATTGCAATTACCTAGCTTTTTTTGATTATAAATCATCATTTATATATTTCGACAAATTTTAACTCACTAAATCAACATACCTGCATTACATCAGGTTGCCCGCGTAATTTATCTGCTTTGATCGGCATAGACATAGCACCTTGTGGTATGCTGGTAGCAGATGTCACTCTTCCAGGCACTAGGAGTTTAGAGGAACCCGTCACATCACCAGTTATAACTTCGCAAGGTATTACAGATCTTGTATTTAACTTTGATGAACTGTATTGAAACATTGCTATTAAAGCAAACCTAGCCTTAACCAAATGCTACAAATTATAGTACCTGCCAAAATTGATAATTGACAGGTTCTGTTGAAATCCAAGGCTTACGTGTTTGCCTGTATGTTTGAAAGCAACAACTAAATCATTTACGATTAGCAGGTTGATGGTAAAATGAACTGGTAAGGTGATAGAGGTTTGGTATCATGTTAACCACCACCCACCGCCCATTGCATTTTAAGGGGGTGTGTATAGAAAGTCACCCCTATTTGCAGCATCACATTAGACACATCAACGCAGAGATGTACTAGATAATTTTGTTAGCAATCGTGAACATTTTATATATTCGTTTTATTAGTGCAATTAGTGCTCGTATTTCTTACTTTTAAATAACACATACGCTTTAGAATAAAACGCTCTAACTATTAATTTAATCCTACGAAAATATATATGTATAATCAAGAATCAGTATTCATTAGAAACAATAAAGTTCGTAATGCAAATAACAATCAAAATAAAATAGTTACGATTACGAGCGCATTTATTAAATTTAAGTTACATATTATGTTACATAAATTTAATAAAGCTAAAAATTTGTGAATACCAATAAACATGTTTTTTTCTTATTTAGAATTGATGCACTATAATTTATATACAGGGTGTTAAAAAAAGGTTGTCGGATATTTTACCCAATTATAGTACTGGTGGAAATAAACAAAAAAGTCTTAGTCAACATGGGTCCGCACTTCAACTGCTTTTGACATATAGTCGATTGCATATTGTTTTATTAGGATAAAATTTTGAAAGAAATTTTGATCGCAATGTAAATTAAACAAATGGTTATTTAAAGTAAAACTAAAGAAATTGTTCTACATGTCCACCGTTCACTTCTAAGCACGCTTCACACCTTCTTATGAAACATCGACGCACTGTTTCGAAAATTTCTGAAGTCCTCCGAATTTCCTCGCAACAATTTACGATTCGTTGCCTGAGGTCTTCCAAATTGTTTACAGATCGTGCGTACACTAATTGTTTTAGATGCCCCCAAACATAGAAGTCTAGAGGTGTCAGGTCAGGGGACCTAGGAGGCCATGCAGTTGGTCCACCCCGTCCTATCCATTTCTCGTTGTAATCTTGATTTAAGAAATTTCTAACTACGATGAAAAAATGCGCAGGAGCTCCATCGTGCATAAACCACATATTTAATCTGTTAAAAAGTGGCACGTCTTCCAGCAAAACGGGTAATGCATTTCTTAAAAAATCCAAGTATACTTGTCCCGTTAAACGATTAGGGAGAAATACTGGACCAATTAAACACTCTCCAAAAATAGCAAGCCAAACATTTAGCGAAAAACGGTTTTGGTGATGCAGTTCAACAACAGCATGGGGATTTTCATCTGCTCAGACGTGATTGTTATGAAAATTGAATATTCCGTCCCTTGTAAACCCAGCCTCGTCACTAAATTCAGTTCTGCGGCAAGTCTTCGGGTCCTAATATTTGGGTTGTCTTCTACCCGTCTCAAAATTCTACTGCGGGAGAAGAAACTGATCTAGGTCTACAAGAACCACCATTAATTTTAAATGAACCAGTTTCGGACAGCCGGATATGAAGTCTTGAGAAAATCTTATCACTCGGTAACAACCGATTTGGAAATTCTTCGGCATATATACGCCGTGCTTCAGTGGCATTACCATTCGCACGACCGTACATAAAATACATATCGGCATTTCTGCATTTGTGTACTTACGCATAATTTGAAAACGAAAAAAAATTGACGCAAATGATAAATAATCTGATGACAGATGTCTGACAGAACTAATTTTAAGTCACAATCAGTTGTTTGACAAAGGGAACTATTCTCAAAACCGAAAAATGATTTTTTTTATTTTAAAATATCCAATCGACTATATGTCAAAAACAGTTAAATACCGGACCCATGTTGACTAAGACTTTTTTGTTTATTTCCACCAGTACTATAATTGGTGAAATATCCGACAACGTTTTTTTAACACCCGGTATGTTAGTTATAATGCATCAATTCTAAACAAGAAAAGCAAAGTTTATTGGTATTCACAAATATTTAGCAACATGTTACTATAAATTAATAGAGATTATTGATTAAAGAGAATTAGTAAAGATGGAAATATTTATTTATTTACTTAAACAGATTAACACAAAATGCAAAATAGAACTGCGGATACAATAATTAAATCAATTGCAATATTACTTAATTCAAGAATATATTTCATTAATGCTCCTTTTTCTCGTTTCATCCGTAGAGCCTTGCCCTTTAAAGTAAATTTCGTCTATAATAAAATAATATACAGGATGGTTAAAAAACGTGCGGCAATATTAAAGGGGGTGATTGCCCAGGTCATTTTATACAAGAAAGTTGCGATAAACATAGGTTCGCAAACGCTTCGTTACCGATCTACAGCGTGTTGAAGTTTAATTAAACAAAAACAGTAAAAATTAGATTTTTCCAAAACGACTTGAGATATCATAATGAAATTTTAGGCGTGTTAATAGATGTGGGAGCCACATACCTTGAAAACAACACGATGTTTTAATCGTACCAGTGGCGCGCGTATTGACACGTCATAGGCTATTTTTTAAGAAAAAAATTAGACGCCGCTGATTTCTCTAAAATAAAAATATGTTCTATTCTTTGTTCAATTGTGAAGAAAAAAGCTCTCTTAATTTTTTATCGTACCGCTTTTTAGTAAAAAAAAAACATTTGAGTGCATATCCATTTATCATGCGTACAAAAATATTTTTTTTACTAGAAAACGGTACGTCGTGCGATAAAAAATTAAGAGAGCTTTTTTCTTCACAATTGAACAAAGAATAAAAACATACTTTTATTTTTAGAGAAATCAGCGGCGTCTTCAACACGCTGTAGATTGGTAACGAAGCGTTTGCGGACCTATGTTTATAGGAACTTTTTTGTATAAAATGAGCTGGGCAATCACCCCCTTTAATATTGCCGCATCTTTTTTTAAACACCCTGTATAATTAATATTGTTAGTTAAATCCTTATTACCAGATTGTTAAAAAATAGAACAAATAACGAAGATCATAAGTTTGATGTGATCTACTAGGCGCAGGTAAAGATTTTTAAACTGTATTCATTGTACATGTCACATTTCCTCTGATATACATAGATTGTCATATTTATACCTGCACAATGGAAGAACTACACGAAACCTATTTCAGCAGCCAGATTTCGTGATCAATCAAATCGAATGCTTTATGTAGATACCTAAGTCATAAATGGTATCCAAGTACGTTTGTACAGTTTTTATGCCATATTTCATTAGCACAGTCATTACTTTCTGATAAAAATATACAGGGTTTCCACGGAACTGGTTAGCTAGAAGTTTTCGGACTTAACGAAACACTTCTGTTTTGAAAATTTTTGGTTCGCCATAATTGGGTACTTACTCTCTTTCTAGAATAGTTTCAAGTTTCTTGCACTTCCGGTTAACCGGAAGTCGCCACGAACTTTGTTATTTTAAATAGAACACCCTATATACTATTACGTTTTTGAATTCAGCATCAAATTCTGTGACGATTATAACTAGGGTTTCCTATACTTCAACTGTTTCTAAGGTATTACGATTTTTATAAAAATTTTGACATTTACCCCGTTATATTTAACTGAATAATTCTCACTTACTGTAAGTACAGGAGGTTTGATATTTTAAAACTGCCAAATACTAACATTGTTTCATCAAAACGTAGTAACATTTTTCTTTATATCATACAGGGTGTTCAAAAATTTATACTATATCAAACAATTTTTAAAGTAGTAAAACTCATTTTTTTCAAATGGAACACCCTGTATATTTTGACACTGTTGGATGCAAAATTCAATTCTACGTCGATTTCCTGTAATACTCCTTATATTTATCTCCAATAGTTTGCTTTCTATTCCTATTTTATTTATTAATGCTTCCAAATAGCGGAATAATATTTTATCTAGTAAGCTTAGACTTCGACATTACAATGAATTCAATGAATCAGGAAACATTGTTGTTGTAATCGTTAACCGTTATGTATTCTGTGGCATATAAGTATACATTATTGTGTAATTTATAAAATAGTGGAAAATGGAATTTACTCAAATCAGAATACGTAATTTAAATTTATGCTGCTTTTGAAGATTTGGGCATTTCAAAATCATCTGTCCATAGGGATCTGAAACACAATAACTGCATCCTTATTCGGCGATTCTAGTACATAAGCTTTCCAGGAGGGAGAAGAAGTGAAAAAAAATCAATTGTGTGGGACAATTTTCGTTAGACTTCAAGAAAATATTTTTTTTTTTGTCTAAAATAATTTGGAATGACAAATTCAGTAGTGAGGGAATAACAAACAGAAGAAATAATCATTTTTTGCCGATATGAGATGTAAAGAAATTCCGATTATTTGAATTACTTTTTCCTTAAATACTAGTGTTCGATCAAGTAAAATCAGAAATGACAGAGGTCTCGCATTTTAAGACAGCCAAATAGTGACATTATTACACCAAAATGTAGTAAAACGTTTACAGGTACTTAAAAATACAGTAATAGTGAGTAGCAGTGGTAGTGATACAGGTATTAATCTTTCAAGTAAAACTCAATTTTAATACATATCTACATAGATACAACACTTAACAGTTCCTAATTATATTTACACAAAATTTGTAAGACGAATATTAAATAATAAAATAATCTTCCAGCAATTATTTGGTATTCTGCTTCTATAACATAAATTTAAAATATCCTGATGCAATATTTTCTATTATTTTGTTTATAAATTACATAATAATGTATGCTAATGTATCTAACACAAAATACGTAACAGTCGACTTTTACAGCAATAATGTTTCCTGAAAACAATAATCTATTATAATGTCAAAGTCATAGCTTACTAGATAAAATATTCCGCTATTTGGAAGCATTAATAAATAAAATGGGAATAGAAAGGAAACTATTGGAAATAGGTATAGGGAGTGTTATAGCAAATCGATGTAGAATTGAATTTTGCGTCCAACAGTGTCAAAATATACAGGGTGTTCTATTTGAAAAGAATTAGTTTTACAGCTTAAAAATTGTGTGATATAGCACAAATTTTTGAACATCCTGTATGATATAAAGAAAAAATGTTACTAGGTTTTGCTGAAACAATATTAGTATTTGGCAGTTTTAAAATATCAAAACCTCTGGCACTTGCAGTAAGTGACAATTAATCAGTTAAATATAACGGTGTAAATAGGGTGTTCCATTTAAAATAACAAAATTCGCGGCGACTTCCGGTTAACCGGAAGTGCAAGAAACTTGAAAATATTTTAGAAAGAGAGTAAGTACCAAATTATTGCGAAACCAAAATTTTCAAAACTGAAGTTGTTCGTTAAGTCCGAAAACTTCTAACAAGCCAGTTCCGTGGGAAAACCTGTATATTTAATTTGACAGCTATCCGTTTAACCGTCAATTGCTATCATGGCGTGTTTCGGCACCGCAGAAGTAATGTTTTCCTACATTTCTCTAAAAGAGTTTTTGTCACCTTTCTAAGGTTCCAGGTATTCTCCTATACGAATGAGATGCATAATGTGCTGTAATCACTTATTTACCATGTTTTACAGTTTTAGCAAAAAGTAGCCTTTGGTGTGCTTCAACACCTACAATAGCAGTTAACTTGAACTTTTTCAAAAATAGTAACTTTTTCTTACCCTTTCTTATTTGAATTTTGTAGTTATAGTAGCCATTGTCACCTTTTGGGGGAATCATAGCTGTTTGTTTTAGATTTGTCGTACATGTGTAGGGAGTTTCGTCGTTTACAATCGATTTCGGAGATTTTGTAGCATTTAATGATCAAACAACTAGAAGGAACAGGATGATAATGGTAATAAGCTAGACGCAATTCCAATAATTTATGAAATTTTCAGTACAAACTGCTCGAACAATTTCAGTTGCAGCGAATATGCAGTTGTATGTAGAGGAAATGTTTGTTGGATTCACAGGCCGCTGCTCTTTTCGTCGGACTTGGTCATTACTCAATCGCATCAGAACCGGCTGCGGAAGATGTGCGGACTTCTTATATAGATGGGGCAAACTCCGCTCAGCCGACTGTGGTGCTGAGAGGCAGACAGTCAAACACATAGTGCAAGATTGTCCGTTACGAGCATATAAGTTTACTTATATCTTATGTTTGGATTCCTTACAACGATAAATTTCAATCTCCGAGTTTGTGACACTTCTTCTGTTTCTGTTTATTCTGTCTTTTTCGTAGATCCTAAAATAGTTTGATAATTTTGACTTCCATGTTGTTGTAAGATTTTCAATCTTCCTTTCAAGTTGTATTCCGTACCATTTCCGCATAAAAATGATGTTTTCAATTCCGTAGTGCTCGTTTTGCAACTGTGGAGTTACATAGTCACCTAACATTTGCAAGTATCGTTCACCGTTTACAGTTATACGTTATACGGGATCTCCATTCTGCATTTCCTGTTACAAATACGGGGCCAGTGATAAAATCAGCAGCACAACCGCACCAAATGGTAACTTTCTTGTCATAAAGACCGTGCAGTTGCAAACACTTGAATATCGCATTTGCACTAGGTACTGATTGCCAGTGGATTACCGCTGGCTATGTCCTGATTTTCATGAAGAATCTCTGCAACTTGCACATCACTAATTCTTGGTCTTCCTGATCTTGGCAAGTCAGTTACAGACCCCGTATTTTCACATTCTTATATTAAATTACTGTACGATTTCATATGACAGAGGCTCTCTCTCAAATCCATTCTCTGGCGAAATCTTCGTAATCCAGCGGTGTATTTCTGCGGCATTTATAACAATACTGAACTAAACCAATTTTTGTTTGTAAATACACGCCATTACACTTTGAGTCATTTGAACGTTTACTTGAGTTTTAATTTCAAAATCAAACTCCAAACTGAATGATTTCGTTTTGACACTCGTGTCAACAATAGGTACAGTAGAATCTCATTCCTCAAGCAATTAGGTTTCGTTTATTTTCTCTTATTACCTCAATTTGTTAAAAACTTATGATAATTTAAAATATATCTCGTAGGTACTTTAATTGTTACTAACAGCTACTACTAACTAACAACTGAAACGTTTTTGTTGCAGTTTTGTACTTTTAAATGAAAACAGTATTACATTAGAATTTAAAAATAGAATTAATACAACCCTGAAAATAATGCACTGCTTGCTATCAGATTGTAAAATAAACTTCACTGATCGCTCCGCCCCTACGTTAACATAGGGTACACTTTATTAGTTCCCCGTACCACACAAAGTACTTTATATATTGCATTTATTTTTATGAAATCAGTAAAACTAGACATCAAGCATCAAGTTTTGAATTTTTAGAAACATACAAAGTATGTATGTTATAAATGTATTTATGCCATCAAATATTGTTTAAGTATGGTATCATATAAGCATTTTCTCAATAATATACCTAACGGATTTTAATACGTAATATTTTAGAATTTTATGAATATTATTGTTTATTTACATATTTTTTTGATGACCACACGAACAAACGAATTAGTTATAGCTGAAGAGCTGTTGAAGAGCTGCACCTTACGGAAAGCACGTGTGTCGTTTCCCGAACACGTGTCGCTTCCCATGGCACTTGCAGAATCAGTGGTCCTTGCAGATTGGAGGGTGATATTAACGCTGATGCTTGTCTTCGAATTAACAGATGCCAAATGTTCGCCGGAAAGTGCAGGTGTATATGCATTGATATGGCAGTATTAATATTTTTGGATTATAGCAAGTAATAAAACTTCTTTTATTCAAGATATAAGATTTTTAATACGTACAATGTATGTAACATACATACCAGTAATACATAAAAATGTACAATAGCTACGACATACTGCTATATTAGAATAATCTCGGCCTTTCACTTTTATTCGTTTTTCAACTTCGTAGTCTTCAGCACTATACATATTGTAAAATGATTAGAAATTACATTCAGATTATAGAAAAAAATTGCGTCCTTAGCAAACTTTTGTAAACTCCTTGCAAACTAAAAATTATTTTTACATCTCTATTTGCAATACATAATCTCACAAATTAACAAGCAATGTAGGTCCGTACGCATACTTTATACTACATACTTTGGTTTTCTTTACTTTTCTCTGGTAATAACGACTGTCTTCTGTAGACTACTATGTTTAACTGTCGTAACGTAACTTCAGTATTTGTCATTATTTTCGCTGCAGATAATTAGTAAAATCAATGAGATTAAGCAAGATTAAAACTTTTATAAGCCTTAAGCTCAAATTTATAAATTACAACAATCGTAGCGTTTAAAATGTACAATAATTAATGCACTTTTTGCATGTAAAACTAGAGAGTAATACTGTTTTCAATTACCTATAGATATAAATTAACGACGTAAGTACGCCCGTAGAATGCTATTACTAACTTTACCTGTTACTAATTTTTTTAACTTAAGCATTATTATTTAGAAAATCACATCTGGAATGTGTGCAAAATCATAGTGTTTACTTTAACTTTCGCTTAACCTGAAATACTCAAAACATAGAATTCAGAAGAATAATCAAATTAACGTGTATTGTAGATAGGGAATGATGTGGCTTGTGACGAAATGAAAGGACGATATTAAAACAGAATTTGCGGTCTATCGAATTTATTTAGTTCCGGTTGGGCCAGTGCATCGTATATTTTCATGCACGTGCACGTGTTACAAAGCAGATATTAAACCACAGTCACCCTACATTCAAACAGTGATTGATGTTAGTGCATACATAATGTTATTACTTTTATCGCTTATTTATAAACATTTAAAGGAATTTTGTTAAATGTGTTTTAAATGTTTACATGAATTGTACTAAAGCTCAGGTCAAACACGATGCATTTGTTGTTTTTAAAAACAAGAGCTTAATTGTTCGTGGCTTCTGAAACTCCTATTATAGGAGTAACAAGTCTATACCCCGTCTCATTAAATGTTCATTTGTGCGTTAGTCCGAGAGCTCGCCCTAATTTTATGTCGGCTTTGAATTGCTCTATACCTCCTCCCTTGTCGGGGGACCACTGATTTCTAATTTTAATCCAAATGCGATTTGTATGTCGTTACAAGGTGGAGAATATGTGTGTAAGCATAAGGGATTAATATCGTGTTTGTGTTTGGAATTTAAAAGTACTGCCCTATTGAACAAACGGAATTGAATAAATAAGGTAACAACGAATAGGCGATACTTTTGTAGGTTCTTCTTAAATTACAGTTACATATACCGATTGACTGAAGTTAAAGTTATTAAATATGTGGGAATAGATTAGTTGTCGCCTCTCGCTCGGGTACATGTCCCCATCCCTCCACTCCCGCATTCCGAAAATTTTAGTATGCTAGAATTTTGTGCCGCAAAAAGAAAATTTTGTGCTTTCATGAAAATTTTGTGCTTTCATATTAAGCGAGATACAGGAGTTTCTTTGTGGCGGGACCAGGGACATGCCAGCCCCGCCACCTCCGCATTTCGAGATTTTGAGTATGCTGTAATTTTGTGCTTCTTTTGTGCCGCGAAAAGAAAATGTTGTGCTTTCATATTAACCGAGATATAGGACTTTCTTTTTGACGGGGCCAGGGATATACCAGCCCTGCCACCCCCGTATTTCGAGATTTTGAGTATGCTATAATTTTGTGCCGTTTTGTGCCGCAAAAAGAAAATTTTGTGCTTTCACATTAATCGAGTTATAACGATTTCAAAATCCGAACCTGGCATGTCACCAGCCTCGCCACCTCGACATTTCGTGGCTGCTATCCTTTAGTGTTTATTTTGGGCTGCAAAAAGAAAATTTTGTGCTTCATATTAATCAAGTTATAGCGATTTCAAAATGCGGACCTGCCATATCGCCAGTCACGCCAGCTCGCCATTTTGAAATTTCGTACATGCTATCTTTTTGTGCCGTTTTGCGATGCAAAAAGAAAATTTTGTGCTTTCATATTATCCGAGTTGTAGGGTTTTGCTTACACTCTATGTAAGTAAAACAATAAACTCCTACAAACTAATATCGTAAACAACAAAATAAACGTAAATATAAACGAGGTGAAATAATATGATGAGGTTGTGCAACCCACTAATAAAATGGAAATTAATACACAAAGTATTAATTACACGACTAAAACTATAGTATCGAACAAGTACTAAAGTTCTCTACAACCTCAAACGATTTCGCACGAGATTTGCATCAAACGAGAAGGGTTATATGTTACGATCGACGACGGTAGGTACCTATATGAAAGAACTTATATGTATTTAAAACTAAAACGCAAAATATTTAATATCTTGTTCATTTCAGTTTCAATTATGTTAATTACACTAATAACGTCACTCTAATGTTTAGTTTCATTTGCAAACATTTAATTTTATTTTAACATCGGGCTTGGTAAATATAT
>SMLS01035450.1:0-11893 GCA_004785975.1 Popillia japonica | reverse complement strand
AAAAAAAAATAGAAAAGGTAAAGCATAAAAAACAAAATTTCTACTAAAAACATAAACATGTATTTCTATATATACAACTTAAAATGCAATACAAATTTAAACTAGTTTATACTTTTATTTTTAATAAATGTACACATACACTAAAACTACCCTAAAAAAATAAGAAATATTTTATAATGGGTTTGTAAGTAAATATTTTAAATACAAAGATTATAAAAAGATAAAAAACTAACCTCTATGTACTACGACAATTTATAATTATTAAGTATTTGTAACTTCACATTTCCTTATATTGATACTAATTTCTCAATCCGGGGAATTTGAAATAGGACGTTAAAAGAGTTTTAAAGTTTAAGGCATTATTCGCATCAGTACGTAACAAAATATTATCTAAAACGATAATAACAATTTTTGAAGAACCCACTGATAACAGCAATGGTTGATTGGTTTTTTATTTTCTACGCCATCTTCTAATGGAAAACTTATCTGCAATAAATACCTGGTTGAAAGAAAGAAACATATTTATGATGGTGGAAACTTACATGATAAAACATAATTAGTTTTTATGTCGTCTCATCTATAGAACGTCTCTCAATACCACCTCGTCCTCTAGCAGTAATTGTTCAACATTACTCGATCTAGTTTGGTAAACTAAGCGAATAAAATATGGCCGTTATGAATTACAAAGGCATACGTATATGTAGCAAATCTCATTATACCATAACAGTTAGAGAACACGTACCTGTTTTCTTAATAGTATTAATATCTAGGTTTCCGACTGTTATCTTTATCACTTTTTCAAGTTTTGGTACTTCACTCTCACAAATAATGTGTTTTTCATTATCTAGTACATCACCCATGTAGGTATGTAACTTCCATACTGATTGCTGCAGAAAAACCCCGGTTTCCGTTTTTAACAACTTTAAGGAATTAAGTTTCCGATTTAGGAATTCGTTTTACAACCTTACTGAAATAAAATCTCAATATAATGATTTATTAATTCACATTTTGGTGTTGCGTTAACTCCCTTCTGTTGCTAAACTATTTATCAACACCGAGAGTTAGCATATTTTTTTCCGTTAGGTGTTAATATTATTTGTGCCTGATGTTAAACAACGAGTAACACCGTCGAAAAATATTAAATTTCTATTTTTTCGAGTTGGAAATTTCTAACTACATGGGGTGTAGTTAGAAACATTTACGAAAAATGTTGTGATATTTCCTTTTAATGTTAATTTAACAAATTGTTAGTGAGAATTTAACTTTTTTCAGAAAAGCTACAACCCCGTTTAATTTAACTCCGTAAAATTTTTATGTGTGTATTAAAAATTGAGAAGGCAATATGTAAAATGTTGTTTCTATGAAGAAAGTATAAATTCTTCTAGCAAAAATATTTATTTATATTTTATATGTATTATATACAGGTAACCTAGTAGTTACACGAAATAAAGCGCACCAAAAATAACTTAAAGTTCAGACAGAACCAATAAAATATTGTTGATATCTACTTTCTGGACATAATTGGAAATTCGTGGTCACATTAAAGATGTACTAACCGCAATACAGTTCGAGCCCAAACTTATAGCGGAAAATTTATCTTATATAGTATAACCAACCTTTTATAGTTATTTTATATGCATAGAATTTTTGTTATTAAGTGGCAGAGCGTGCCTGCGAGTAGTAGTTATTGCTAAAGCTATGTAGAAATTTTGTTTAGTTTTTCTCTTTGAGTACAAATGCGTCAAACAATGTTGTGAAAGTAAGTTAAATGGAAAAACATGTGTGTGAAAATCAAAACTTAGTTTCAAGATCAAAAAGTGGGTTGTAAGATGTTTAAATTAATTATTATCTACATTTTTTTGAATTCAATAATATAATATCGCACTGGAAAGTCATAGCAGCTATAATCATTGCATTCAAGAAAGGTATTTACAACTTAACACAATTAGTGCGTACAGGAGTGCAACAAATTTGGCTATGCGTACACGAGTGCAACAAATTTAGCTAGAATCGAAGTTATGATCGTCCAGTTTTCTTGTGCTCCCAAACGCTATCCATTTTGCAAGGAAGATTAAACAAAATGGCTCAAACGACAAATAATTTATCGTTAACTCTTTATTAACTTCCAAGCAAACATATTACAATAAAACACTATCCTACAGCCAATTTTATTTATAATACCATTCTTCAGCCGTAGATTGTTCATTAATACTTCCCGAAAGCTTCGACAAGTTAATTACGAAATATTGGAAGTTAAATAGCGGTGTGTAGCGTTCACACAACCTTAGCACCACAGGCAGCTCGTGGGAAAAGCGTAGCTGCCTCAGATGAGGTGTTTTAATGGTTTTTAGTTAAGTATAATCCCAGAATGTGTGCTCCAAAATTAGTCCCTTGTAATGTGGGTAAACTAAAAGCAGATAACACTTGTTAAACACTATCGCCGTTAGAAATGTTACGAAAGATTTATGTCCCTGTTATATTATTCCTACCGGAAAACATGTAGATAGAAGCAAATTTTGCATTTAGCGAATGAACCTCCATTATTATTTTATTTATTTTTAATGTGTGTAGTAAATACATAATTTATGCGAAAAGTACATACATCCATGCATTCAAAATGTAATTCCTAATATGTTAAGTTTAAGAGCTAAGTTTTGTTAGTTGAGTTGAGTTGTCAGCTAAAACAGCTGTTCTTCATGGACTTTATTTAATGGATAAATAATAAAATATATCGGTTATCTAATTGTATAATAACGATAATAACATATAAATGAAGCAAGTATATCTTAATATTAGAATTATATAAAAACAATGCAGAGATATTATAACTCTCAAGCAATCTAAAGATAAGATCCCACTCTGCAGGCAATAACTTTGCAAAATAGATAACTGTTGACGCTTGTATCTGTACTTCAGGAACGCTCTTCCGCTTAACTGCTGAATATAGCACCGATAACTATTGCTCGGAAGACATATTTCATTTTAGGAGTGGTTCGAGACAAGTGATATACTACAACGCTTTGATAACAGTTGCTTTTAGTATATAAGGTGTATCGTATTACAGTGAATCTTACTTTGCTCTTTTTAGTAAAAGGAATGGAGTTTGAATAAAAATACTGGTATATGAGTGTGCCTAACATTCAGCTGTTCAATTATAAAGGGGGTTCCAAATATATGAATTCAAATAACAAAAGAAGACACATTTAAACGTTAATTGAAAATTATAATATTATTATAAAGATCATAGTGTAAACATATACAAACAAAAAATAAAATAAAACTAAATATAAGAATAAATAAATAACTACGAAATCACTCTTCCGTCACTAATATGAGTGGGCTCTTCAGGAGTGATAACGAAAGTCAGAAAGTCACGGTAAATCGGACATGTCGACCACGCTAGAGATTAACACCATCTGATTAAAAGATGGTTGCGGAATGAGTACTACTACTTATTAGTGTTTCACGAACAAGCTACAAGTAACTGAAGTGAAATAAGTGGAATAAATGATAATTGTCTCAATCATGTTGATATGTTTTCACTAAGTTAGGGTTTTGTTACCGTGTTCTTTTGACTTGTTTGTATATATTTACACTACTATGGAATGGCCCAAACCGGCAAGCCTTCATAACAGAGACTCGGGCCGTGGAAGCCTTTGCTATCATTTATGGCACTTACAGTTAAGATTACTTTCATATCTGCATCGGTGTACAATGAACATTCTGTACCCTAAGAAGTAATTAATTTGGTATTTTATTCACAAAAATTGAACAAATATATTCTAATTTCTTAATTATTGGCATTTTTTACCCAAGAGGAAATCCTTTATGGACAATGTGTGGGACTCCTGTACGGTGCAATGTACTGTTTACCCACTAACACCATCTGCCTCGCATAAAATATTTATAGTCGTCCCCAGAACTGTCCACGAAACATCACATAAGGTAGGACTGGAGGGCTATCTCCATTTATAATTCTTATTTTGGACATACATATGTACTTTGTACTTCTTTACTATTGTCCTGTAATTGGGCCTTGTGCCTGTTTGGCAAATAAACCAATATTATTATTATTATTAAATAAACCAATATCCGTGTGCTCTTGCCTGAGGCTGATTTTGCTTCGCGCGGTCCTCGGTCTCCTTGCGGGTCATGATATCCTTTATCATGGCACGTACAGATACCCAGTTGAGTCTGCTTTCCATCATTGTCGGAACGAGGGTCTCCGGCATCAACTCGTTTCCTATCGTTGTGTAAGCGGTTCTCCGGAATCCATCCCATACCTGCACTGCACCGAACCGACCGCTTGCAACTACCTGGTCCGCCAGCATTCGGCATTAGTCTCGTCAGTCTGGGCAGTTGCCTTTCTGTCTTGGCAAATGTTTCAACGACATGTTTTCTAAAGTTCAGTTTCTAGATGGAGTTATTCTCATTCTCTCGACGTCAAAAAAACATGGTCCCTTTTCCGGTCATCTCTTATTATCACGGTTTCCGTTTTCTCAGGTGCTAGGATGCGTTTTTTGATCCACTTGCTAATTTGTTGCAGACAGTGATTTGCCCTTTTTATCAGTGTGTTCCCGTCTGCCGTTTCCACTACCAATGCCAGATTGTCTGTCAAGACTATAGTTGTAGCATTTCTCGTAAGTTCGAGGCTGAGTACGTCGTCATACAGCAGCATTAATTAATGGCTTCCCATCCATATAATTATTTTTTTTGTAAAATAAATAACCTTCTATTTACTATTCGATGAAATTACGTTTGATTCAGTTTCAATACACTGAAGCATTAATATGAATATACATATGAACATAAAATTGGATGGAGTACGGTCCTGCCACGAAATTTGTTATGTGTAATAATTTGTAATCATTCTATGAACTAGATTGGCTCTTTAAAAGTAGAACTAAGTTAGTTTTTTCTAGCTAGTTAATGTTTTAAATTAACAATGTTTGTTCTGAACCTCTCGCATTTCTCAAATCCAGTCTTGTAAGTTCTAAATGATAAAAATGTAGATCTTCTTTTAAATCAATATCTACCAGTTTTAATATTTTCTAGATTAAGTAAAATGCGACAATAAGTTGGGAATGCACAGAACCGACCGTTTGCAACTACCTGGTCCGCCAGCATTCGGCATTACTCTCGTTCAATGTGGATTTATTGAAAATAATTAGTAAATTATTATTAATTAAGGTAGGTATAACTTCTTGATCGGGTAAGTGAAGTATCAGGTGAACATTGAAGAAATCTGCAAAAACTTAAAGAAAGATATTGATGTTCTATAGTACGATATTTGAGTTTCACCATAACTATGAATCTTTTCTTCGTTTTTATTTTCCTGATGATTTTTTCACTTGTAGGTCAATTACAACACTATAATTCCAATAAAGATAAAATTTATTCCACCTACAAGTGGAAAAAATATCAGGAAAATAAGATAAGTTAAAAAAGGTCATAAAAATACATATATTAAATTGTACAAAAAGTTAAGTTAGAGAATCAATTGTCAAGAATCAATTCATTGTTTCAATTGTAATAAAAAGTTGCAGCTATAGCACTTTCCTGTAACATTGCATGCAATCGAGAATATAAAGAGTTTTAAAAAACCCAACGACTATTTCGTCTTGAGAATTCCTAACTGAACCTGCCACTACCTTACTGTGATATACATATTACATAATACATCTTATGCTTTAGTGGTATTTGGTTGTATATATGTACACTAGCAACATCTGTAGCTGCTGGCCTAATTTCTACCGCTTACAATAATGATAGTATTAGCTGAAATTTCAGCAGGGTTGGTCTACAATATTGTCTTACTACTACTAGGTACTAGTACTACTACTACTACTACAACTATCTTAAATTATATGATTATTAGTTTGAAAGACGTAGTACATAGTACCTAGTACACATACGGAGTACATAGTAGCATTAAATTAATTATAATATCGTGCGTCGATATCGAATGGTACCATAAAGAGCCGCTAATTATAAAATACATGTCAGATGTTTTTTGATACAAAGGGTATGTATTTTTGATGTCAAAATAATTAACTTTCAATCATCTGGTATTAGTACAAGGACTTTATACAGGGTGTCTACTGAATAGTCTACGAAAATAAAAGAGGTTAAAGCTAATGGCATGGAAACCTAAATTCCAAAAAATGAATACTTTATGTCCACGCAGTAACGAAAAAATAATATTTTTCAACCTCAGTCCAGCCCTGTTGTTCAAGCGCAATGTATGGATGGGCAACACAGGCAGAACGTTGAGTCATTCACAGGCATTCGTTGTCTTATGTCTACATTATGGCTAGTTAAACGAACACTGAGTACATGGACGTAGTTTTAATCTAGGGAGAAACAGTAGTAAATTATTAATTACCAGATCATTAGGTAATAATATGTCCTTGTACTTTAATATTGAAAGTTTCTGCAATGAAAAAAAAAAACAAAAACACCTGATTCCTACGCAAAAAACAGGTCAAAATGAATAAAATCTGTTGTAAATGTGTGAGCTTGTTTTAAATAGAATATTTGTGCAATTCAGCTGCTTGGTAAACAAATGCATTCATACAGTACAATAAACATTTATTTACATATCATTCAACTTGATAAAAAATATCTGTTTATGTGTATTAGAAATTTTTGCAGCGTCCCTTTTTTTCTTGCACACAAGTGTCAGGTCCCGATTCAACAAAATTTATTTAACAAAATTTGATAATTATACTGGTCAACAGGTTTTTTTTCTTACACTCGATATGTGTACGTAATGGACTTTTTCATTGTAATTCTGAAAATATTTTAAAAAATTGGTAGGCACTTCAGGTTTCTGAGATATGTTTTTTTTATACATATGTGTATTAAAAATGTACTATATATGTCTAAAGATATTTTTTATTAGTAAGTTAAAAGAAACTATCAAGTTATTATCATGCTAACGGGCATGCCCGAACAGGATTTAACATGTTTGGACTTCATTTGTACGTTATAGTCGTTAAACTACTCCCGTTTTTCTCTAGAACCGATAAAATCAAGGAATCAATAAATCTGTGCATATGTGAGTTTATATGAGACCCTACAGACACGTTATTCGGCTCAAATTGACTCAATGTATAGTAGTAACATTGGTTAAACGTTTTTTGAATTTACAATGACCCGTATGTGTGTAAACGATCCTAACAGTTTTTGTTATGTATGTGGGGAATTCATCGTGCAACAGCATAGACGAAATATTACACCTTTAATAGAAAAATCGTATATCCTATATTTTAAATTAAAAATTACAAATCAAGACAAGTTGTGGACCCCTCACAATGTCTGTGCACGATGCCTCATAAAATATTTTTACCACCATTACACATAAAATTAGGTCTGATGAAGAATTTCATCAAGGCATTGGGCGAAGAGGGACAAGGATTTCGATACCTTAAACAAAAATTTCCTAATATATCTGAGACAAAACTTAAAGAGGGGATTTTTATAGGACCCCAGACTAAACTGTTACAACAAGATCGAGAATTTGACGTTCGCTTGATCGATTTAGAACGGACTGCTTGGGATGCATTTAAAAGTACGACAAAGAATTTCTTATGAAATAAAATATCTGAAGATTACGAGGAAATTGTTAGTGAAGTTACAATACATTAGGCTGTAATATGTATGAGCTTTAAAATACATTTCTTGCTTTCGTACCTGAACTTCTTTCCCCGGAATCTTGGCGATGTTAGTGACGAGCATGGGGAAAGATTTCATTTCCACTATTGAAAAACACTATCAGGGCAAGTGAAATAGCGAGATGCTTGCTGACTACTGTTGGACTTTAATTTCGGAATGTTCTTCATCCCAATATAAAAAAAAAGTGAAAAGAAAGACTTTCTAAACATGTCCCAGAATAGCATATCCTTAGTTAGTAGTATTGTATGATAAATATGAATTTCATTTATTTATAACACCAGACGTGATAAAAGAAATTTGTTTTATAATAGTTATTAGAAATATAAAACAAAATAAGTTTGCATATAAATCACAAAGAAAAATAAAAAAAATGAAAATTTGTTCTGTGTTATTAAAGGAAAAATTATTTTAATGTATGATCGTAATTTTTTGGATTTACCTTTCTCGTGATATTAGTTTTATATTGTTTACTTTTCCGATACTGTTCATTTGACACCCTATATACAGGCTGTATTTGAAACAAAAGTAAACACTATGAAAAATGCTATTTAAGAAAAATTACACATCAGCGTTATTTCGTAGTTTTTATAACATCGACAGCTGTTTTTGCGATGTCTTATCGAGGTAAACATATTCTCAATTCATAGGCGGCGCATATTACAATTTATAAGAGACATTTTAATTGGAACTTGCGTCGTCATTGAACAAATTTTTTTGGATTCATATTCTACATAATTGTATCTTACCATTCTTAATATTAAATGATATCGAAGGCTTCCACGACCCGAGTCTCTATAATGAGGGTAACAACACCCGGAAACCCTCATTATTCTTAATATTTTTTACTTTTGTTTACTTACTACTTTAATACACCCTGTATGTATAACAATTCTATTAGAAATCGCTACTATATTTTCAGTGTAGGAAATAAACCATAATTCTCTAAAATTGCATTTCAAAAAAGTGGTTTAAGATCTTTATTATGGTAATGTGAAACGCTTTATACCGTATACTGCAAATTTTTCGTATTGGACTATTTTATGTCTGAAATAAAAGTGTAAAGCGTTTACCTTTTATGTGGAGAGTAGCGAAACTCCATAAACATAAATATTTGAAAATCATTCTAGATGGCTGTAAAAATACTCTAGACACTCAGACAAATTTAGACTATCTCAATTTAATTTCAGTTTCAATTGGGGTAACCTATAAATTTGGATTTGAGAGATTTTATTTTATGATTGCAAAGGTAATTTAGTTGAAAGGATTTATTTACTAAAGTTAATTTACTGTTAATTAACTTCCTTTATTTGTATTAAGTATTTGTCGCACACGAATTGGAGCGGAGGTAAAAGTATTGAGATTATTAAGTGCTACGACAAAAGTAGGTCAAGTATAAGACTTGCGTTGGACTTGGTTTGCGTTTTATTTGTGGAAATATCAGTGAGAAGTATGTAAGTTGACGTACAGAAAGAACTTGATTTCTTGCTTTTCAATTAGTGATTTTGTACAAAACATGTAATTAAAGGGTATCTATTGAATCAACTTTGCGTTCAGAGAAGTCATCCATTAAGCTGAATTACTGCATATTCTCTTATAGGCTGTAGTAGCGATGATATAATGAGATACTTGCTATTAGTAACAGGGAGTGAACATAATATTTACGTAGCACTATTCCCGATGTTGGTGGTGTATAAAGTTGTATAAGGGTGTCGGAATAATTCCAAAGTTAATTCTACATCGAAAATGATAAATCCTTCATTTGATTGTAGGTGCTGTGGGTATTAACGATTCAGAGATGGCGTCCAAGAATTTTATTCCCACATATGATATATTTTAAGGGAAAGTATTTAATATGCGATTGTAATAATGTATTGACATAACTGATCTCGTAAAGCAGGTGGAATTGTGTATATTATACTTTTCGAATATCCTCACAAAAACCATTTAAGAAGGATACATTTGTCGGAGAAATCATTTATGTATGTAAGAAGCTTCGCTCTACTGAAACATGTGGTAATCTTCAAAATATTGCCAATAATTTTCTACTATATCTCTTAGCATATCGTTTTCAAAAAATTCCAGTCGCGGGGTAGAGTAAACGGACCGATCACTACATATTTAAGCCAAAGCACGAACGAATTTCGGGCGTTTTGAATACGAAATATCTTTTAATTGGAATGACGCACTCGATAAAAACGAACATTCACCAGCAGAACAAATATTCATAACGTAATGTTTTATTAGTTTAGTTTGATTTTAATAACTGTAACGTCTTTGATTGAGATCACAATTAATTGTCGAAGCAATATTCACCGCCAAGAATCGAACGCCAGCCAGCAGGGAGACAGGCGTAGATCTAGTGAAGAACGCTACGCACACTTGCTTATAAGGAGACCAACGTAAAAAGAGCGCGCGCAACAACGTCGATTTTTCTCAGACACTAGGGCGCGTTAGGGTAAAAGCTCCTACTTGGATATTCAGCGTAGGTGCCTCTATAACATAGTTGAGACTCATCAAGATCCATGTCGGACAACACTGGTGTTCCCCTGGTTAGACTGAGAATTGAATAATTAGAAGTTATTAATTTACATCACTTTTTCTTCGTATGAAATGTAGTTATTTTATATTTATCGCTGCGCTATATTTGCTAAAGAGAATGTGACTAATTTCAATAAGTTCCTACCGAGCCACTCGTACTCGACCAGTTGTGATTTGTGGTCGGTTCCGCATCACAGTACGGCGCTGTTTCGTAAGTCTCCCGAATTCGTATGTGTGGCGATTCACAACCAGCTCCCTGAGAGAATACGAAAGATTAGTGCTCTTAAAGCATTCAAGGTGCAACTTAGAGAGTATCTGATTGAGAACAGCTTCTACAGCTTCAATGAATTTTTGTCTATATAATTGTGTGTTATTTTGTTTTTACTTTTGTCTATTCATTGTGTGTGTCATACTTTATTATTGTTACTGCTATTATATATTATTGTTGTTCCAATTTTTTGACGCCTTCTATCCAATTGAATATTGGCAATGAATAAAGAACCTATTCTATTCTATTCTATTCTATTTATAATTATCGCATAATGCATTGAACTGGCAAATATACGCATACAATTGTACGTGGTCATCAGACCTAAAACTTTGTCATCCCTCCAGACTATCATTATCTTGTAATGATAACAAAATATAGCGCCTATTTGTATATTAATTATACTAAAAGAATGATGCTATTTATAATTATTGCATATATTAAAAAAATCTTTTATACTTAATAAATAAATCAACTGAAAACATTTCAATGCATAATTAATTCTTATAATTTACATATTCTAATAAACATGGCATTATTCTAAGACAGCAAATTCCAATGTGTGTATATAATCGGCCATAACAGTCATCATGGCGCTTTTCAAGTTGAAGGTTCGTCCATTTCGTGATGTTCAAAACGACCCACGGGAACGGGATCGCCTAGAGGTTATCCAAAAGAGGACTCTTGTGACCGCAAAACAGAACCGTTCCATGATGGGGAAGGAAGATCTCGGAGCCAGACAGCTGTCTGACTGCGGGTAGAAACAAGCTTACGTGAGCGAGTGCGGCGAGCACAGTTCGTGAGAAATACAACTTTGGGGCGGAAACGGTCTGGGACGGACCGAATGGATGTATTTCACGTAAATTAGGGTGGTTATGGTTTATTATTATGTTCGGTGAAGGCCAGTTATGTATTATCTGTACGTGTACATGATTGTGTACGTTTATGTTCGTGTATACGTACTGCAGGGGTTATAGAATTATTTATGACTACATTTATATGGTAGGTTTTGGTTATGCAAGAGATAACAGTGACACAATTATGACTTTTACTTTGTGCTATATATGTACATATTTTAATTTCTCAATTGACTTTGGCAGTATTTTGTTGTGGTTCGTATTATCCAGTGTATCCCATTTTATTTTAATTTATGGAATTAAAATTACAAATTTAACACAATATGATCGATATTATAATCTATAGTAATTTTCTTGAGAGTATACAAGCATTGGTAGTTTCTTGAAAATGTTAACGCCGATAAGTTCAAATTTTACAAAGTCCTGAAAATGTATTTTGATATACTACAAATATTTGAGCAAGACAGAAGGATTGAAGAACAGACAAGTAGCAAGAGTCACAGTTAAAACTACTTTAAAAGTCAATTTTTGAAGAACAAATACTTGTTACATG
>SMLS01035436.1:0-14952 GCA_004785975.1 Popillia japonica | reverse complement strand
CGACCTGTAAACGACTTGCGCATTGAAAACCACCACTTTATCTTATCTTACTACAGTAAGACTTTAAAGTATTTATAATTCTTAGTTGCATGTATAGTAGAAAATGTTAGATATATGCAACATATTCATTGACAAGAACGATTTATCGGTGTATATAAGTTGTCGAATTACAAAAATGGATCATAGAGGGAGTCTCAGTGCTTACCAAGTAAGAGAATATGCAGGATTAATTCAATTGATTTTTTAAAATAAATTACTTAATGTTTAAACTTCTATAAGGTTAGTGTATTTTGTATAGGAATTTTGTTATTTCTGTATTGGAGATTCCAAAAATTACGGTCATGACGTGGACGTTTCCGAATCGTAAACATATTTTAATAGACCTCTCATCAGCATATCTATATACATACTGTCCTTAGTATTCAGGAATTCAAAAAGAGATGTTGTGTGCACGACACTATATATTCATTATCTTAAACTTAAAGTTTTCCTTACATTTATCAAGAATTTATTGCAATTATCTGTCAATTTAGGCACAATGAAAAGTTTAATCAGGGGCGGCAGAGAAGTTCCCATTATTTCTGCTACAGCGTACAGGCCTGCCACCAGAAGTTTTATTTACGTTTCATAAAAAACTTGACGTACGACCTTAATTAAAATTGTCAGACAAAGTTCGGCTCACATTTTTCCTTGCACGCAATTTTTTCGTTGCCTGTTAAGGCAGGCCGTTCTGCTTTCTTACACTGGGATATTTATTTTTCAGACATCCAGGAATTTTACGAGCTCACCCTACTGGATGACACGAAATCCATTCAGGAGAAAACCGCAGAGACTATAAGAATTGCTAATAAATGGGAGACTAACGATGGACCCATAGCTGCTACATACACCAATGACGTAAGTACAGGCCTACCATTTTCATGGAAATATATTTAAAATATGTTAATCGCGGACTTCTATGTACTCATTTACGAATTCTCTTGGGCGAATTTACATATTTTTAGAACTACTTTGTACGCCTTCGCCCAGTTTACAGTCGAGTCATATAAAGTTTTGAACGCTGACAACAAACTGGATACCGCTAAAGTTTCCAAATCGACGTGCCCACCGTTGCCCTTATAAATAAGGGTAAAATATCTAGGTTTTATTTATTCTTTGTGAAATTGTTACTAATGCTTTACTTCAACAGTGTGTTCTTCTAGTAACAATTTATGAGAGGCAATTGACATAAAACTGAAGAATGTAAAGTAAATGAGTTTATCGCGAAAAGTGTGTAGAGCATGGTAGCCGTATCGACATAGCAAGAAATAAGATTTGATATATTTGTACTTCTGTGCTTAGTTTCCACTGCATTCTTTGCACATATGTATGTATGTATTTGCCTAGCGTCGCAGATTGAAAGACCGGACTGATCAGTTACAATACAATCATGCATCGTTGTTATTGGATTTCCTTGAGTAGGCGAGAAACATTGTATCTTTTGCTTTTTCTCTTGAAGAATCACACCATTTGGAACATTGAGAATAAAGACGAGTTTTTGGCAAATATTTTGACGCGTGACTAGACAATATTCTATTCCTCATCCATGATGTATCAAAAACTGACGATTGAAATCTCACACATAGGCATCTTAACCGGATTTTTTTCTCCTTTTTTCAAGTATTAATAGCGTAAATATCAAAGAAGCCAATAATGACTATATTCTACACATGATACAATACACATACATACATACCACTTTTTTGCTTCCTTTTTGCATATTCTGTTGAAGCATGAATTTGTTGATACCAAATTGTCGTCTTGTAGCTCTGAAAAATTGCTGGTTTAAATATGTGTTGTATAAGTTTGCTAACACCATCCACTGTAAACAATAGCATCACTAGTATAGAACATACAAAAGTAGTACTTTCTGTTGCTCAAAACATTAATGTATTTGCACTTATGCCTTATACGAAATCCATAGGTTTAAAGAAATATCTTTGTTGACTTTTCATACTAATCCAATTAATAGGGGCTTATAAGGATCCTAGAACAATTCCTTTATTCAACTGCTGCAATTATATTCTTGTTGATTCCTTTTACAGTTTTTGTCATTCCTATTGGTACGTACATCGTCTGCAAAATCTGAGTTATTTATCAATGGCGACTGAAGATAGTGCGCCTTTTAGTGAAAATATACCATATCTCCCAAATATGTATGTGTAAAAGCATCATTTCTCTTCTTCTGAATCAAACACAAATTTGTCATAATTCATGTAATATCTACAGAAGGAACCAGAAAATTTCATATCAAGCGTATGGACGTCTGGTAAATGGAATAGATCGTTACCTTTGTGGCAGTTGACAGGATCAAATTGCAAAAAAGTCTAGTACTCCCTCTCTGCCAGGGGCAACACATTGTTTGACGTTTTTGCATAATTATGGACGTATACTTAGATAAATAGAAGGTCTATCAAAAATAGACTCAAGGTTGTTGTTTAGGTTTACCCGTCTAAGGCAGTTACCAAAATTGATAAAATATCTTGAAAAACAGTTCTTTTCCCTGTATTGGGTTGCTTTGCCCTTCATTTGTGACCACTCCTCCTTAACAGACTTACATACATCATAGAGCTGAATAACAGTATAGCATAAATATAAAAACAACTAACACCTTACTTCAAAATAAATACCAGTAACAATAACAGTCAGCTTACGTGAAAACTGACTAGCAGTTATGCAAAACTATCACAAATTTCCGCTTCTTATAGTAAAGGTGTAAGTACCTTTGTCAAAATTCCAAAATTCTGTACTCATCACTATCTTATTTAAGTAGGAAAACATTGAAGGTGTCTTTCTTTAGCCAAGTTATTGGGGAATAAGTTTTACATTGTTCATGCGAATGGTGTTATTACTTTGAGTCACAACGGCAGTGAAAAACTGAGAGAAAATAAAAATAAAATTGCAAAGTTTTTATATTTTGATATATCAACTAGAAGCATCAATTCAAATATTACACCTGTATGAAAAATATTTCTGAAAAGGTAAAATTAGCTTGGCATTATAAACAAGTTTCAGCAGATAACGACTATGAGCAACTTGATTTTAAAAAGAACTCATACAGAGTTTTCCACGCCACAAACCTCTATTTACTCGTTTAAAGCTGCGGCTTGTATTCAGTCGCTTTTTAAAAGCTAAAAGGACACCATTATCCATCGCAACCTTTCACAGGAACGTTCAGTTCCCTCGGGCAGGTCATTAGCGAATGGTGAACCTGTAATACGTTGACACAGCCCTCAGAACATTTGACCGGTGTAAACTTGAAGTCTAGCTTATAATCAATACGTATGTATATTTTCCTTCTAAGTAGGAATCTCTAAAATAAGGGATCTATAATTGCTATAACGAAGAGGTTAATATTGACTTCGTATTTGTTGCTTTATATCTAGTAATCTTATATTTTTCTGAATTCTCTTTGAATGGACGCATCCCCAGAAGGTCTACGACCTATATTTTGTAAAATATACACGCCCTAGTATTTCCGTCACACAAAGTTTTCTTACATTCTGTCCACTGTCCACGTCAAGTTCTGTTCTTGATTAATTTACTATCTATAAATCGTGCATTCGATATATAAAAATGCGTATCTCCCCAAATTTGTGCTTAAATTCGAGAAATGAAAATACAATAACACGTATTTTAAAAATAGTTTTAGAATTGCTTGCAACGCAACATAAGTGACAATTACCTAGCCTGCGCAGTGAGTAACTATACCTTCAGACGTGTATGTAAGGTTGTCCGACATACAGGTGCCTATAACCAAGTAAATGTTATTTATTGCAAGTAATAGGTAAAGAAAGAGATGTATATTTCATAGAATAGTATCTAGGAAAAACTTATAAAATTATGAAACAGACATAAATTTTCGTAAGAAAAGTAGTAGTAGTAGTTAGTAAGAAATTTTAGAGAATTAGCACAACGTAGGTTTGAACTTCAGAACATTTTAATTCATTGTTGATTTACTTACTTGTTTATCAACTGATTGATAATTTTTTATAGTAGCTTCCCTCTATGTTTTATACTTCATACACTGGTCCTGGTGGTCCCACCTTTCCACAGCCACCACCATGTAGTCGCACATAATGTCTTTTTTTATTTGCTTAGATTCCGACCAGAATCGTATTGCTTGCTCAATGCCATATTTTGGATTCCTTGGTGAGATCTAGCAGCAATTTCATCATAGTGATGGAAAGAACAATTTTCTTGATTTCATTTGTGAGTGTTGATCAATGGCGCCTTTTATCCAGTCTACCATTGTTAACGATTACCTAATGTGATTTGTAGCTAGACCTCAGAATGGCTCTGATCAGAAATCTTATCAACATCACATCCATTGATACCTAGTACCCATGTCAATATAACTGTTTTCTTTGGCCAAATCCTTAAGAGTTTGGTAGCACGCAGCAAACAGAGGAACGTTTTAGATACGTCAAATTTAAGTATATTTTCAACCAAAAGTCGTAAACAATTACGTAGTTTATACGTTGACAGCACGTTGGAATGTCACACTTTTAATACGTATATTGACGACGAGAAAAAAACATCTAATTACAACGAAAATTTTTCGTTTTTTTGTAACGAATATAAGACGTCTCCTGACGACGTGAATGTGCCATCTATTTTCGACGGAATTGAAACGTCTATGTTGCTTTCCATTTCTCTGAGATCGCACTCATTTTGCTTTTATGTTAAGTTACGAGCCGCTTGCTACCAGTCGCCTGTTTTCACCGTAGCCCTTTGCGTAGTAAGTAACTCATAGTGTAACTCACAGCGAGTGAGATTTCAAATAAATGAAAAGCAATATATAGGATAAAAATGTCAATTTTTTGTAATTATACTATACATACATATATATAATTATACCACTACGAATAGCTTTCTTCCACAGAAAGTATTAATTATTGCACGATTACATAAAAAACAATTTCCCAGCTCAGGTCTGGTAACAAATTAACAAATCAATATCAAACATTTCAACAACAAAGGTTTATTATCGATTATACATTTTGTAAATCGTTTTCCAAATATTAGTTAACAGGTTTGTAACAATATGTATAAAACATTACATGATTGCTCAAGATAAGTAAAGGTGTAATCCTACATATGAACCTACATATGAATCTGATTGAATTTTTTATTTTCATTTTATGGTTCTGGTGTTATTCAAGTATCACGTACTATGCTAATGGTTCCTCCATCTAAATCATCAAATTGCACCACCACAAATTCCATATTTTCTCTTGGGTTTATGAAAAACAGCTTTTAACAGTTTTAACCTACAAAATGTTACAAAACCTAATCGACACTGTTTGCAGCGTTTTTACCGCCATGCCGTCATCATGAAATGTGTTACGTCACAGTTGTGTTACAGCTACGCTGTCATTCGTGTGCTTTCAATTATGCCAATTGGAATTGGCCATGAATCGACTCATTTGCTCACTTGAATTTTAAACGCCAATTTTAAACATAATTTTTGAACACAACACTCGAATCGTTTGTTTCAATGATTATTTTACACAAACAAATATAAGCCAATCAGATTCACGTATTACTGAAGCAACCCGAAATTATACTTCGTTTCAAGCAATATGAGCGACTTGTATAAGGTGATAATCCGGATTAAAGAGAAACCCTTTCCTCGAGCTGCAGGGGGTAATTAAGAAGCACTTGAAAAATATTAGGTACGGCCTACAGATAATTAGAAAGTAAAAGCCAAACTAGTTCGTAGTTACAATCACATTATGATTACTACATATTTCTTAAATACGTAACTATCATCGCCAATGAAAACAATTGTATATGTAATTTTATATATAATGTAAACATAAACAGAAAGGTAAACAGAATTTTAGATTTAGTTTCAACTGTTTTGAAATTAAATAATAATTACCATCCTAATATCGTGAATCGAACTTTAAATTTACCCCCACTTTATTGAAAATGTTATTTAAAGTGCACTTATCACGTTAAAATTAGCTTATTTAACGTAATCACTGTGTTCAGACGACAATTGAAAAATTTATAATGTTCAGACCGTGGGAAGATACTTCCGTAGTTTCTGCAAACGAAGTAGTGCCTATGCAAGTAAATAATAGTGATACTGAAAATGTAAAGAAACGACAATATTTATCGACGGATGCTAAACAAATTGTGTTAGATGTTTATAATTCTTTGGTAAAAGTAGATAAATTATCAAATTCAGCAGCTGAGGCAAAGGCTTCGCAACTGACTTTAGTACCGCAAACAACAATTAGAAGAATTTTGAATACCGGTGTTTTAGAAAGGAAAAAAAGATGTGATAGTGGTACCTTCCAGAAAATAACATCGAGAGAGGTGCACATAATCCGTCAGACTATGTATTCGGCCTACAAAAAAAATGAAGTACCTACTATTGACAGTTTGCGAGGTGCTTTAATAAGCGAAGATATTCACTGCTCTAGGTCAACATTATGGGGAGTTTTAAAAAATAATGGATTTAAATACAAGGACATTAACAAAAGGCAAGTTATAATGGAAAGTTCAAGAATATGTAAGTGGCGGTATGATTATTTTATGGCTATAGAAAAGTACAGGCAAGAAGAAAGAAATATATACTCTCTAGACGAAACATGGTACGATACACATGACATCGTCAGAAAAGGCTGGAATGACAACTCCGATCGATGCAAATTGGACGTTCCTCCATCCAGAGGAAAAAGGGTAATAATATTACACTGTTGGTGTGCAAATGGGTGGGTCGAAGGAGTCGCATTATTATCAGCCAAAAACATAAAAACTTGTTCATTAGATTATCATCAGGACATGTCGGCAACATTATTTGAAAATTGGTTCGAAAATACGCTTATACCAAAGTTAGAAGCAAATAGTGTAATTGTTCTTGATAATGCTCCGTATCATTCCCGGCTAGAAAATAAAATTCCCAATAGCAGCTCTACAAAGGAAACCATTAAGCAATTTCTAATTGCCAATAAGATATATTTCGAAGATTTCTACACAAAGAAGCAGCTACTTGAATGTATCAAATTGTTTGAATTCTCCAAGGAGTATGCAGTAGATACTATTACCCAAAAATATAATCACATTGTGTTACGCTTGCCGCCATATCATTGACGACTCGTGTCACTTTGACAATTAAATTACTCCAGCCCTACGGGCTGTCGTGATTTAAATGCTTGTCAAACTGACACTCGTCTTCGTCGCTATGTAACAAGCATTCGTGAAATTATCGATAAATTCAAAGCTCTTATGGTATTACTACAGATAAATTAATAAATTATTTTAGTGCTTTCTAAATATCGTAAATATACATTTGAAACTTTATCCGATTGCATTTTATATTTCACTAACATTCAAACACAATCCCTTATTTTGGTAGAAAAGTCACGTGTTATTCACGAGTTAAATTAGTAATAACCAGTACGTTCTGTATCAACCAAAATACTACGTGAAAAATACGTGTTAAGACGTCGGTCTGTTTGCTGGGCAGTAACTTGTTGATGTTTGATTGTCTTATACGATGTAGGTGCATAAGTGCGCCCTGGATTTGTCAAATATTTTTGAAATATTACTCAATGCCATACATTTCTGGCGAAAGATAGTTAGATCTCTATGCTCACTGCCGTATTTGTCTTGTATGTCTGTATACATGCGTATGGACAGATTTTGTACTGTTGGTCTGCCTACCTCTCAGGTTTGTCAAACAGTTTGTCGAATTTGACCGCTTATGTCTTTGGCTGTTTACTTTAGCCAGCTCTGCTTTTCGTTATATGGTTTTAAGATGGTTTACTAAATCTCTTGGCTTGAAGACTGTGTTCTATAATATTTAGCAGTAGCCTGCAAATAGCATTTGGATCGCTGTAAAGGAATAACATATCGAAGACATTTTTATAACTTAGATAAGTAAAGTTGTCATTATTGATTTTAGCATTCTCGCACATAAAAGTTTTTCTTTGTTTGGGGAGCCGGCGTATTTGATCCAAACCATACTCAAAGAACTCATCAAACATCAAGTAATATCATCCTTGTACACAATTTGTTTTGTAACGGTATCACCTCTTCACAATATACTACAAAGTACTAATTTTTCTACCAATAATATATATAGAAATAAACCAATTATGTTTTTTTATTAGATGTTGAATTGCAGTTACTTTCCAGTTAGATCAAAAATATTTTATTCAATTTATATCAATCCTGGATACACACTGAGTTATAAAAGAATAATCACCTTCAAATATGACAGGTGTAAAACACAAAAAAAAAGATTGTAAGCATTTTTTGTTGAAATGTTCATAATGAAAGATGGTTCGTTGGATATTGTATGACAGATAATTTACATAAATTTATGTACTTTCCAAGAAAAGTAAATTCAATTATCTTTTATGAATTCTGTAAGCGCCTTACAACAACAGACTAAATTGACTTCGACTAACGAATCATTTTTTATTTTAATCTGGAACATCAAAGACGTAGAAATAAGAAATTCAAAAATCAAAGCTGGAAAAGACAGCGTAATTACGTAATACTTTACTGTCTTCCCCTACATATTCGGTACGCCTTCACGCTTTATAGATTCAATTTCGAAAGAATGTCTATTTTATATACGAAACGCCGTGGATGATGTTCCTTTTTATCGTATATTTCCACGCGATCCAATTGGCTACATTGAATGCATTATACATACATATACATATAACACAATACATTTAAACATTTCTCCAATGTTTAAAATAATTTCAGACTTAACAATTTATATGTAATTACATATGTATAAATCTACTCCTATAGTAACAGATTCAATTATTTAAAATGTTGCATAATCTCTGTACCTACATATATCTATTCCCAGTATAAAGAAGCAAGCCACTCCCATGCTCATATTTTCCAATAAACCGCTTCACTTTCTAACATAATATTATCCCGAGAACACTTAGTACAATCCAGTATTGATTTTACATACTCGCTCTATTTCCTCTACTACAAAATCTCATCGGATCTGTCCAAACATTTTGGCAAACGTTTTCCCGCATTAATATCTTCTCTCATGGATTCCTCTCGCTTACATCAATTACATTCGATAAAATCATCTGGTATTAACAACGCACAAAAGGAAACCTCTAAAGAAAGCCCGATATTTTTTTATCCCCGAAAATAATCGTTCCTTCGTCACAAAGAACGCTCCTCAATAGGAAGTCGCCGAAAGGTCTGATCATGGTGACATCAATCATAGTCAATGAAAGTGCACGGTTATACGGTACCGAGTTGGACGTGGATCTTGAGGATAAATAGCGCGTTCATTATTCAACTGTTTAGATGGTTGCGCTCATTCACGAAGACAAATTTCATAATTATACCGGATTCCTCTTTCTAAACGGGAAGATTTTACATTTCTTTGTGAGTAGAAAAAGTTGGTTTCGAAATATTACAATACCCTAAGGATATACTTCAACAAATTTTCGACTTAGCGACGGAATTTAATTTTATTTCCTTCACATGAACTAGAAGCAAATAATGAGTATTGTTTGATAAATCTTTGTTGTTATGTTTGAATTATTCACAAACGAAATTCTTCGGGCATCGTGAGAAACAATAATATTTTATGCGAGTTACAAAATTTGTATAAACCATCTAAGGAAGTATATCCGAATCTTTTCTTGCACATTTTAAAAATCTTTCTTTCGGCGTTTCTTGGTTCTTGATGGTTCTCAATCCTACTGTTGTGCTTATCATGTTGAGAATTGGCTATCCAATTCAATCAATCGATTCCTACCTTTCCAAACTAAGTGTTAACAATCGTCACGCCATTTCACTTCACATATTCTTCACTAATCTTCATATCTTGCTGCTTCTTCCACCTCTTTTCTCCACTCTCGCCTGTCCTGCATTTTCTGTTTCTATTTTGTAATCCTCATACTGCCTATGCCAGTAATTACCTGCTCTTCCCATCTCAGTTTGGGTCGTCCTTTTGTTCTTGATCGCGGTTTTCTTTTTGTCATTCTTTTAAGTACTGCATTGTCACATATACGGTTTATGTGCTCATATCGTCTTATTCTTGTTGCTTGCATTATATTTACTATGTTTTCTTTCTCTAGCATTTCTCAATTTCTTGGTTTGTCAGTCTTCTCTAGTGTACTTAATCAATTTTCGTTCCTCCAAGTATTTTCCTTATTATTTCTCTTTCACGAGGAAGTTGCAGAACCCACAAAGGAAGAAATAGACACGATAACAAAAGAACTAAAAAATAACAAGAGCGCATGTGAAAGTGGTATCCCAGCAGAACTTATAAAGCAGGAAAAAGATAAGGAGAGTATATGGAAGGGAGATGTAATGCCAGATAAATGGAACAACTCAGTAATTTTTCCGATCCCTAAGAAAGAAGATATAACTCTATGCGAAAACCATAGAGGGTTAGATGTGGTATACGAGATATTAGCGATACTTATACGGAAAAGATTAAAGAAATATGAAAACGAAATAATAGCAGAATATCGAGAAGGTTTTAGAGAAGAGAGATCGACAGTTGATCAAATATCAAACAATACAGCACAACAAATTATGAACAAAATCTTAGTCTACGTATATATGCTATTCATAGACTTTAGGCAGGCATATGACTCATTCATTTCTCAAATACCAAATAAGTTGGTAAAATTGGTAGAAATGACTCTGAAGCAAACACATAGCAAAGTCTTAAAGTAGGAAGCTTCTCAAAGCAATTTGCAGTAAGTAGGGGACTAAGACAAGGTAACCTCTCTCGAGAAATGTATTTAACCTGGTCCTTGAACTAATCATGAGAAAAAGCCAGACAGAAAGAGCGGAATTGAGTTACCACCGTGATGAACAATGCATTGCGTACACCGATGACATAGTATTGGTGACAAGATCCAAAAAACAACTAGAAAAGGTTTTCCAAAAGTTGATGGAAGAAGCAAATTTATACGGACTGCGAATAAATGAGACAAAAACGAAATATATGGAGATGAGAAGGGAGGCAACAGAATGTAATAAATATATAATCTTTAAGGCATGTGGAAATTACCAATAACAGTCAAGAAGATGTAGAGATACGCCAACGAATATTAAAAGGTAACAGAGCAGTTGGGTCATTATCAAGAACGTTAAAGGCAAGAAATGTATCCAAGGCAGCGAAGATCGGCATTTATGAAGCAATTATACCACCAGTGGGTTTGTACGCATATAAAACTTGGACAACTACCAGAGCTAGCGAAAATAAATTACAAATTTGGGAAGGGAAAGACCTCAGATATTTGGAGGTGTAAGAGATCGGCATGGACAGTGGAGAAGAGGAACAAATGTGGAAGTAAAGACCTTGTACCGAAAACCAACAATAATAAACAAAATTAAGGCTCAGAGAAGTAGATCGCTAGGACACATCATTAGAATGCCGAACGGTAGAATTGTCAACAGGGTCCTACATGAGGTAGTAGGGAGTAAGAAGAGAAGAGGGCGCCCGAAAGAGAAACTTTATCAACAAGTGAAAGAAGATATAGAAAAAATTGGATTCAGTGATTGGTGGGATAAAGCAAAGGACCAGAGGAAGTGGACGGGATTGGAGAGGAAGATAGAAGCTAGAGGCCTTCAAGGCATGTAGCGCTAATATACAGGGTGTCCCAGCGAGACCGTTCATTAGAAGTTTACGGGGTTCTCGCGAAAATATTAATTTGAAAATTTAGTTTAGTTTAGTTGGTTGTGCTCTCTCCAATTAAAATATTTTTAGATTCCTAGCATTTCCGGTTACACCGGAAGTCGCCATCTACTTTGCTATTTTTTATGGAACACCCTATATTTTTTTACATATTTGGATTTGCCTATTATTAAGCTTTACAAATATCTTTAATTTTTGCAATTTTATATGGGCGTTTTGTAGTTATTCGATGTTTTCTAAAAAAAATTGCTGTAGCAGACATTTATTCAAAAAATCAAAGAACACTCGATTTTTCGAGTATCGACTTAGGATTCATAATATGCTTAAACATGTTGGAGTATGTCTTAGCACCGAGAATAGCTGTCTAAATTGTGTGGTTACCTTACTATGGCACGTTAACTTCCCCAAATTTGAAGAACCATAACTTAATTTTTTCAAATGGCACCCCCAATTTTTTATTAGTTAGTCATCTTCAGCATCTAATTATACATCTTTTATATTCCACATGTCCTATACCTGAAATTCATAGTTTAGGAGATAATTAGAGTTTTTGAAGAATGCACACATATAACTCATCGATGCTTATCTTGTGTGCCATGGAAAATTAGCGTTCTCAAAGATTTATTGCTAAAATCTAACGTCAAACTTACGCTTCGTCGTTTAATGGTAGTAAATTAATAATTATCCGTTAAGTGCCTTTACATTATTGCTATGGAGTTGAAATATAGAACAAAAACGAAAACAATGTTTACACAAATCAAAAAATTCACACAAGTTAACTCTGTCGTTGGGGTCTTGAGGATGAAGGTCTTGCACTAATGAGTTAGCTTGTGGTCGTGGAAGTGATGCTTTTTCAAAATTCTATGTACTGAAGACTTACTGATTTACAGATCTTCTTCGGCAGCTCGAATTGATGCGCTGAAATTGGCCTCGAAATAAGTTAAGGTACTCAATTCTTCATCCTCATCATCAACTACACTTTTTGTCGGTTTAACAGATGAGCAATTTGACCAAAACACACAAAATTTACTTCTATTCTTCTAAATTTACCTTTGTCATCCGAGGTTCTACTAAGAACTTTGTCGCACTTACCCGATATAAAAAATAAATTAGGTAAGTATTTCTTGATTTGTATAAATATTGTTTTCGTTATCGTTATGCATTTTAACTGTAAGTAACGACGAAGTGTAACTTTGACATTAGACTTTGACAATAAGTTTTTGAGAACGCTTATTTTTCATGGCACACTAAATAAGTATCGATGAGTTATGTGTAACGTGTGCATTTTTTAAAAGAAGCTAATTATCTTATAAACTATGAATTTCAGATATAGGACATGTTGGATATAAAAAGTGTAAAATTAGACGCTGAAGATGGCTAACTAATAAAATATGGGGGGTACCATTTGAAAAAATTAAGTTATGGTTCTTCAAAATTTGTCAAAGTTAACGTGCATTGTAAAGTAACCATATAGGTTAGACAGCCGTTCTCAGTGCAAAACATACTCCAACATATTGTTTCTGTATATTATGAATCCTAAATTGATATTTGAAATATCAAATGCTCTCCGATTTTTTGAATAAACGTCTCCTATAGCAATTTTTTTTAGAAAAAATCGAATACCTACAAAACGCCCAAATCAAATTGCAAAACATTAAAGATATATGTAAAACTTAATAATAGGCAAATCCAAATATATAAAAATATATGGGGTGTTTCATTAAAAATAGCAAAGTAGATGGCGACTTCCGGTGTAACTGGAAACGCTAGGAATCTAAAAATATTTTAATTGGAGAGAGCACAACCAACTATATGTAGTTCTAAATTTTCAAATTAATATTTTTGTGAGAACCCCGTAAAGCTCTAATGAACGGTCTCGCTGGGAAATCCTGTATATATTTTCTTCATCCTTGCTTGACATGCATATATTTTTTGCTGCATACATTGCGGTCGGTCGTATTACAGTTGTGTATACTTTTATTGTCAGTTTTTTGCTGAGCGACTTGCTGTTCATTAACATTTTGTATCTATGCTTGTATGACGACTCTATTCTTTGATCTATTTCTTTCTTGAGATGTATCTCATCCGACTATACTCTGGTTGTTCGTAACAACAGCATGGTTAAATCCCATGCATCCATTTGGCACACTGGAAGAGTCAACAATAGAAGCAGTATAGGTGGGTATATCTGTGTTTTATTTTACTAACTTGGCCTATATTAAACTCAAGTGTAGACCACTCTTCACCCTACAGAACACACAGATATATGTATGTAAATGTGTTTCGTATTGCAAAAAAGTATGAATGTTCTCACCTAGAACGCACTTCTTCGCTACAATTTTGCGTCCTTCAATTTTGCACTCATGCCGATAAACTTACCATCACGTACTTAATTTGCTATTTACTATTTGGAATACCAGCTTGTATCATATTAGAATACTATATAAAACACAAATCGTGCTTGCCAACCATTATCTGATCAACTGTTAGTCAAGTTCCTCAAAAAATTTTGGGTGCACTCAACTTGCTCCTATTTACAAACCCCTGGACAAAAACACTGTTGTAACTTGGGTGGATGAAATATAATAAATTTCCAAATACCTGCTGGATCTGGCACCAAGCTAAATCCAACAAATGATAGAACGAGAGATTATTTCATTAAGCTTGAAAAAGTTGATTTTATTTAAACAAAAATTTAATACAGTAGGTTTTTTACAATTTTTAATAATAATGCTTCCGTCCCGTAAATTTCTCATGGTAATTTACAAATACGACAGAATCAGCAGATGCCAACTTATTATTCTAGCTTTGCATATAAAAAACGATGATTTTCTCTAACAATACAATAGATATCAAAGAAATTATAGTAAATACAAACACAACAAAACTAAAAACCAATTTCACGTTCTGTTTGTACAAAGAATCGAGTTTGTACTGTAGTTCCCTAGAAGACTATGTGCAATCGGAAGCAGGCACAAAGCAACGCCGATACAATTGAAGTCAATTGCCCACGTATTAGAGAACAAAGGTAAACAAAATAGAAGCACGTTATGTGAACGCCATTTTTGAAAGCCGTAGAACCAATGTGATACAGGAAATAATATATATTTTTAGAACAATTTAAAGAGCAACTATTGATCTGATACTTTTGCAAATACATAGATCTGAAATAATTATTTAATTCTAGTATACCATTCATATATATACTTATGTATATTGTTGTTATATACATATAATGAGGGTTTCCGGGT
>SMLS01035417.1:0-26325 GCA_004785975.1 Popillia japonica | reverse complement strand
AGTTTTCCACGAAGATATATTTACTTCTACATATCTAAATGCCGTAAAAGACTATGATTATTGGGCAATTGTACGCATAACTTTGACACACATCTTTCCACAAAAGAGAACGGGGACCCCTCCCAACCACCGTTGTTATTTTCATCTAACTTCGATAAAATCTCCAGCGCTTCGTCTTACGAAGTTTATAAGTTATAGACAGTTTGAATACTTTATAAACTGGCAAAATCTTTTTGGATCGTTAAGGATATCGGTTTCCCAAAACTTTCCATACATATTTTTAATCAATATCAAGTAATTGTTCTTATCAAGACACATCAATTGCGCCCTCTATACTTACACTTATACGTGCATTAGATAATTATATCTTGGCGATAATTACAGGAACAAGCAGAAATCTCAGAGAAGGAAAAGTATGGAGTACATACTGAAAGTTCTTAAATTAAAATCGCGTAAATATTTATACTTCCAAGCCTACTAAAGCATGAAATTGTTTCGTTAAAACATTACCGAAAAGAAACAGTGAATAATGAAAGCTTATCTTTCATCGGGAAGTTTGTGACAGCTTCTTTACCAGACCAATTATTAATTATTTTAAGTTAGCAACTCCAATTAATTACAAACACTTAACCTCCAAAACCTGTGAGAGAGAAACGTTCAATATGACACACCGCAACCACGAGATTAATTTGATGCTTTCATTTAGTAATAAGCACAGATTGTAGTCAATCGTGGAATGCGAGTTGATATAATAGTAATATGAAGTTGATTTTGAACTGTTTAATTCCAATCTGCATATTTCTTCTTGCAAACTTTTTAAGAACTTTCTCGATCAAGAAAAACTAAGTATGCTAAACATTTCAAACGACCTTAGTCTGTTTTTAAAAGACTCGCTACAGCTGCAAGTAATGGTCCGTAACCAATAATCGCACCCACTAACTTCACATAACACAGACGATTTAACTGCGGCAATGTGCTGGTCCTGGCTGTTTTAATAATGAACTACGGGCGTTATTACACGAGACAAACGTTTGTATGTGCAAAATACATAGGTATAGTGCTGCAGTTGGAACTACTAATTTAATTGTTTTCATTGTGTTAAGATAATAAATAAACATTGCAAACATCTGATTTTCATTGGATTTTATACAATTATGTCCTTAAAACGTTTTGTGAGTACATTATCTTATTTATTAATTAATTGGAACTATATTTTTGTTCATTATATTTCTTTTTGTCTTTCAGGTGTAAATTGCAGCAACTTCTTTAGCTGTATTTCTTCTTTGAGTACTGCTGTAACAACCTGTCTCTACTGGAAATATTTGGCTCACTAAATATTCTGCCTCTTCTTTAATTAGGCATATTTAATCATTTTCTCCAATTGCTTCCTTTTGCTTCTTATTTCGTTTGCTAGCTCAAATGTTCTGTTGGCTCTCAAAAAATTCGAGATTTTTCTTCTTTTAATTTTCAATGAGATAATTAGAAGAGTATCATCGCATTCTAATCTTAGTTAATTTTTTCCTGTGGAGTAAATCTAGATTTTACCTTGAAATAAGTCTCGGTAATTAAATTGTACTAATTGTAGACTGAATGGTAATAATAGATGGCGGAAAATGATACTCGACTGCAGCAACTAGCATTACCAAAGCTCACGTTTATGTCCTCATGTTAATGGTAAATTTCTGACGGTGAGATAATAATGTAACAAAGCCTTGAGAATACATTTATACACACTAGAATATGCACAAAAGAGCTGCGTCAATAGGCTTAACTGTCAATACAGGTTGAAAATCCGTCCATCGCATTGTTGGAGGACCAGATTAGCCTTTCTAAAAATTCAAACCCTATATCAATATGCCAACGCAATAGTCTAATACCATGTAACGCCATAGACAATGTACTCTTCTATCTTGCCAAATGTCATTCGAAAGGATTTGATGGTCAATGGTATTACTTGCCTTTATGAATATCGAAGAAAGTAATATACATTGATGTCATTCTATTAATAATTCCCTTCGAAAGACAATTATTATGAAAAAGTATTATTATCAGCATGAAGTGCCAAATTAATTTGCGCAACATAAACAAAAACTTTATCGAACCCAAGAAAGGCTACCTTCTCGCTAGAAATCTATATGAGTCATTTTTGCATCTAGCTTAATAGATGTAAGACGAATTTATTTATTTCTTTTGCCTAGCTGATTGAGTGTGTCTAGGCACTCCCAAACCATTTTGGAGCTGATAACGTTGGAGTTCAGCGCCCTAATGGCTGCTTGACTATCAGACATTATGATAATCTCTTGCTTTTCATAGCTTCTATCGATGTTGAACTCGACGCATCTTTCAATGGCGTGTATTTCCGCCTGGAAGATACTTGGGTACATCCCCAAGCTTTCGGAATATTTGGTTCTAGGCCCATATATCCCAATTCCAGTTCCCTCTGCCGTTTTGGAGCCATCAGTATACCATTTGATAGCGTTACTATTACGTTTCGAAACGGTGTCTTTGTCCCATTCACTTCTGGTACTAAGCTTTGTGGTGAACCTTTTCACAAAACTAAACCTCCTTGGAAAATCATCTCGGGGGTCTATTATCTAGGCGACCTGGTCTAGTTTTGCTTTTTATATGAAGTTCTCTAGCTTTGGCGAGGTTGTGTTCAGTCCTTCGGATTGACATGAAATGTGCTTGGCGCTGTCTTCTCTTGCCCTACAGATTCTGCACATACATAGCATTTTCCGCTGGACCAAAGTTATTTATATGCTTGTTGAATTAGTAACCTGTTAGTAGAGCTACAATTAACTTGATAGCTCCTCTGCGTTTATTCAAAAGAATTTTTGAGAATTTGAGCATATATTCTCTAATGAATTCCTTAACTGGGAAGCCTTTCCACCATTCTAAAGCGTTGTCCTCCGATCATTTTTCATTCGTTTCAGCATTTTCTTTTCGCCCACGATGGTGTATGACTTGGGCGCCCCTTCCTCGACAGGGACGTCCACCGCTTGATTACCTTCAATACCTTCGTGTCGTGGTACCCAAACTAGGCTTACCGTGTTGTGCTCTCGTAGCTCATTTAGTGTGCAGACCCGATCCCATGTTAGCCGTGATGTGATCAAGCGCCTTTATTACAGCTTGATTGTCAGTTAAAATGGCCCCAAAAGCTACTATTCGAACTGTTATAGATCTCAAGTTTTACAAATTAAAAATGTGCGACAAGGTTAATTTTGTAGATATTTAAAAAAGCAACTAAGATTCCGGTGAATACTGTATACACTATATGAAATTTTCCCATCTTTAAACCCTCTCTACGGTGCGGTGCCACAAATTTTAAAATTCTACTAAGTAATAATATAAAGGACCAAGGGAAGTTTTAATTTAACTTTATCCGGCGGCATCCGTCAGATGGAAGTTTTATCAGCTGAAGTGTTAGGGAACTGAACTTGAGGATCAGTTCCTTTCAGTTTAAATTAGTGAAAATGTCGCTTTTAAATTAGAGTTTCTTCTTTCCGATCCGCCCCGTTCTTTTTCCTAGATTATTATTAAACCTTGGGAGATTTTCGTCGACTTGTAACGATAATTATCCAAGTCGTATCACCTCAAAAATCAATCGCGAAATTTTTGCAGTTAAATAAGGATAGATAGCTGTCGAATTAAAAAATCTCAGTTCACAATCTGAATCTGAATCTTTGTCATTAATTCAGATTACAAAAAGTAATATTCTTTTCTTTAACATTTTAAATCTATCTTGACAAGCATCTTAAGAAGACGCAAGAAAGCTACATTACGCAGTTTCCAGTGGGAAAGACTTATAGATGTAAGCAAGTATAGCATCTATCAAGTGATGTAATCAATAGTCATGCCGACACCTGGTTCAACAACAAAATACCTACCACCTCAATTCATCAAATATTGAAATGGGTAATTACATTTCGAAAACGACAGCTAGGTTATTTACAAGTATATGAGATAATTTACATAGATCTAGTACGTTAAACATCAAGGGAGACGAAACTTGTCGAACTGTCGAAGTTCTGTCAAGATGTAACTGTGCATTGGATTACATATTCAGTAAGCTGCAAGATTAAAACTTCAGGTGAGATTCTATATCTTCAGACCGTTGGAAATTGAGAGATAAATTCAAGCTATCGACCCTGATTAGAGCATACTAATAAACTAAAAATAGAAAATTTAAATCGATTAAACTCGTTCTTGTACACTTTGAGCTGCATACTAAAATTAAAATCTAAAATTGCACACATAAAAAATGCAAGATAAATTCGACAATTTGATCTGTTAATCGGGGTTGTCCTAGTTTATAAATCGATTTGAAAATGTTTCCACCGGTTAAAACCGAACCTCATAAAATGAAGGGCACTCAACGATATTCGCCCAATTACCCCAATAAAACCTCCAATACTATCCCGATTTGCGCGCTCAGATTCAAGTGACCTTTCGTATCTCACCTCCCAATAACCTCGCATACATATATGTATGTATGTCGATTACATCCATGATACTGGTGATAAATGCTGAACAACCCTAGATTTGCTTCGCATGACAACAATCAGTGCCGCAAACACTTCTCTGCATAATAACAGATATAAAAGGTGTATTAGAAAAAAAGTATGTACAATATTCCATTAACATGTGTTGCAATCTATTTATTTGGCGAAGAATAAAAAAAAATCAAAAGCCTATTTATTGGTTAGAATTTCATAAATGTTCTAAAGCAGGTTTTTGTTCTGTAGTTTTGTAAAGTGCGACATCTTGCTCCAACGTTCAGTAATTTCACGTTGAGGTTTCTCTTTAATGATTCTCATATACTTTTATTTCCTTTTTTCCACGTATTTCAACTTTATTTGTTCGTATTTTCTACTCTTGAATTTTTTAAGTTTCCTTTTTATCTAATCTATGTGGGCAAGTCGTTATATACTTTTTCATTGTGCCCTTTCTTTCTTAGTCTGCGACTGGAATTACTCTTTTTATTGTGTATAGTGCAATTTATTATTCCACACAAGCTTTCCCGCAGTTTTCCGGACGCTCCCCCTCTACTGTTCTAATTAATATTTTTTAACATTATATTCTTGGCGGAAATTGTAACTTTAAGATTTCTTGTTTTATATTTTTTATTTAACTAAAGCAAGTGAGCGTTCACTTCCGAGTAAACCTACAAAAAATTATCTTGGATTAATTGTCGAAAATTTTGTGAAAACTCTTCTGTTCAACCTAACTCACATCGGGAAAGTATAAAAGTTAAATGAGTGGTTCCCCATAAACTTCACGAAAAATTGAAACAAAAGGGTTCGAAATCTTGTTTGATGTTGCTCTCTCCTCATAAATCTGATCCACTTATGAATTAAGTAATTACTTGTGATGAGAAATTGGTTCAATAAGGCAATCGCAAACGTACGCACAGTGCAGTGGTTAGAAAAGAATGAATCGCCAAAACATTCTCCAAAGCACAGTATTGATCAAAAGAACCTAAATAGTGAGCGTTTGGTGGTCCACTGCAGGTGTAGGCCATTACGATTTCATGAAACCAGGTTCATCGATTACATTGATGCTGATATTGCAAGATTGCTAGAAGAACGTCAGACCATACATTGCGCAAATAATGGTAGCAAAACTACAGGAATTGGAGTTTAAACTTCTTCATCATCTTCTAGCCTTACCAAATCTAGTTCCCACTAACTACTACTTCTTTCGCAATTTCGATAATGTAGTAAAACTAGTCTTGCAGGAATTCATATACGCTCTTCCACCAGGGTTTTATACAATCTGCCACTTAATTCGCAAAATTGTGAAGACAATATGAGCACATGCTTTGATGAATAAAATAATGTTTTATATTTATAAGTTATCGGCAACCTCCAAAAAATGTTCTAGTTTGTAATGTCTTTTCTAATATATGTCGGGTGCACTCGATCTTAGTTTACGCTGCTAAAAATGATGAGTTGGTACAAATTAATATTGATTTCAGCGACGAAAAAAATATATGGAATGAAAATTGCTACAATGTGTCTTAGTGTTCTTCTCCTTCTATCTTAGACAATAATAGCACTTGTAAGTTCGGTTCAGTATTGGAGAAATAGGCTCCAGCTTTTCGTGTCAGAAATCTTGGAAGAGTTAAAATACTTTCCTGATATTTAAGTACTCAGTTGCCAGACTTTTGAGCAATTGGGAACTTAAAAAACTTCGAAGATTCAGTTCATTAAATTTAATACTTATAGCTACTTTGCATACGCCATTTAGCACCTGTTTGACTAGAACGCTACGAAATTTATGGTTTTTTGGGTGCATAAATAAAGATATCCAAGCACAACGCCTTAGGCTTTACGGCATTTATTGGCCAGAAATCCTCATTTTTTGCTATTCTCAGAGAATCAGAGAATGAGCTAATAATTCTCCAAAAATGAGTAAGGTTGTAAAAGGTTATTAAATTCATTGAAGTTTTCTGTGTTTCCTTACTTTTTAAAGAGCTTAAATATATTATTTATGATTGCAAATGATACCTATGAATTTTTACAAAACTAACATCTAAAAACACATCCGTTTCTAGGAAGTGTTTACAATATACATAAATCACTTTACGCCTAAAAACCGAATCTAATTGTTGGCACATGTTGGGGAACGGACGCCCTTTTAGAAAGGTTTTCACTAGCCAAGAAGTCCCTAATACTGCTTCTTCTCGTTTCGTTAGATTCTCGTATTTACTGATATATGAACTTTCATATGTGGTGAAACAATAGCTTTTATTAATTTAAGGCTATGTTTATCGATACTATGTCCGTTATCTAATAGGAGCTGTGTTACTGCGGAGAAGACTCAGCTCTTCCGAATCGAAAATGTGCTACATGCTCTTTGTATCTTGCTTAAGTAGATCTTTTGGTTTATAAATACCTGACTTTGTCTTATTTCTACTTTGTGTTTGGGATTGCCTAGAAGATTTGTTATTAGTTGTGTACCACACATTAAGGTTACAACTTAATAAATCTCTTATCATGGTTTACAAATGAGACTAAAGTCGTCGCACTTCTTACGTTCTCTCCATATTAGATTTTGCCACTTTTATGTATACTCTAATTCCTTTTGAAATCCCCATCTATTTACCGGGAACCTGGCTATATTTGAGCACTTGATTCTTATAGCCTTAGATTTACACTTGTGCCGCAAACGTTAGAAAATCTACTGAGTAGTTACATCTGTAATTGTGACTTTCCAACTGCTTTTCCTCCAAATATTGTAAAAATTATTTCTGAAGTCCAACTCCAAAACCAACCTTTAAAGTGCCGCCAAAATATCTGCTATAGCCATTTTACAAAAGATGTGATAATAATATTTTGATCACTAACACTATAGATTAAGAGTGTTGGGTACAAAAAAACTTGTTTCTTACTGATTTTTTATGTGCAATAGAAGGTAAACATATTTCTAGTATGTTACTAGGAATAATGACTATAGGATGAGTTACGAGTTAAAAAAGTCAAAGCCATTGACAATGGTCGGATTGAAGTTATATTTTAAGTATTCATGTGTAGGATATACGTCCTAGGTCTTGACATTGATATTTAATCAAAAAAGAGATTATTTATGGAAATAAAATGATTTGAAACCCACACAGAAAGTGACATTAACATAACTGCTCTTTTCAAAACGTTTTATTTACATAAGTAATTTCTTTTTTGATTAAATTGCAATGACAACACCTAGACGTATATCTTATACATGAATATTCAAAATCTCACTTTCATCGGATCATTGTCAATGGCTCTGGAATTGAAATAAAATGTTGACTATTTTAACCCACAAGTCATCCTATAGTCATTCTTTTTCGTTTTACACTTTTATTTTATTTCTTGTAACATAAAATATGTTTATATTCTATTGCCTATGAAAAAATCAGTAATAAACAGGTTTTGTTTTTGTACCCAACACCCTTAAATAAAAAGATGAGAATCTTAATAGAACAAAGTTTTAGACGTTAGCTGATGTTTATGACAGAAAACACATAATATCTATTATATTAAATTACTTCCAATTACCATTATCCCTCCCCCTAATACAATCACAAAATTGTAAAAGCGTTCCGAAAACTTTCCATCTCCACTTGCAATGAAAGCAGCTCTTAACTCCATTATTTCCTTTATGTTTTCTGTAAGCGCCATGACCTAAATATTCCCACATTTAGAGCATTAAGACGACGTCCTAATTGAACCAACACCAGCAATATTCGCACGTGGATGTAGGATTGATAAATTAACGTTTCTCAGAGGAAAAGCTTTTTAAAACTGGGATTTTTCAATTCTTTCATGTAACAAAAGGAACGTACACAAGGATTTAAGGATTATTACAAATTCGTTTCGTCTAGCACTACATCCGCATGCACTGTGTTTATTTCAATTTGGAGTGCAATTATTGTGTAAAATTATATAATCAGCGCTGGAACGATTTACGTTTATTTGCAATTATGCCATAATCCCTTGGTAGCAATGAGTAAAACATATGAAATTATACTGGGCTTTCGCGAGCTTGTAACAACGGTAACTACACTACAATACAGTCGAGATTGAAATTCATTTAAATATTGACATCTGGCAGCATGACTAAACACGTCATTATACGGAGTTCTTAGGTTTTAAAATTAGAAGTCTATAAATAATATTTTGTAACAGTATGGTAAACATTAATTACATACCTTTAATTAATATTTGTAATTAATTAGAACATAATTAGTGTATCACTAATAGTATTTGTTAATGGTAATAGTTCAATTTACGGAACCATAAATGTATAAGCTAGATATTTTTTCGATGGGACATGAATGTAGACGTAATTCAAAACAATGGAGACACAATAATCACGTTACTATTTAGTATGTCCCAAGCCACCAACGGATGGAAGAGGACGAAAAGGCAGTGCCAAAAGGATCTAGAGATGACAGAAGACATTTTGTCTGCATATGTTGCTGTCAGTTGTACTTGACAACAACACTTCGGAAGGCCGTTTATAATAAGCTTCAGTTCCGTATGATTACTTATATACAATAGAAAACGAAAATTTTGGAACAATGTTTAAAACACCTACAACAATTTAGACAAATTAAAAAAAATGTCGAACTTAAGAAAAGATGTGAAAATCCTCAATTATTTCTGGAACTACACATGACAAAAAGCGAATTGCAGTCAGAACGACCATAAAAATCTGAAACAGATTTCAAAACTTCGAATTGGACGAAGTGCAGCTTTGAAAATGATTTGTTCCGTTTTCCACGACAATTTTTAATACTATTTTATGTTCTTCTTCTTTCTCTCCTACGTAGTCTCTAAACCTGTTTTTCTTCGCACAATTAATTAATGTAAGGAGATTAGTTTGCTGTTCCTAAACTGTCGATCCATCTTTTTGAAAGTCTGAAGGGCTTTAGGTCTTTTCCTATTTTTATTAGACGTATGTTTGCTCTTTCAACATGTTTATTTTAACCTCTTCTCCTCTTCTTCGACGAATTTTGCTATCTACGTGATTCCACATTCTCCCACTATGTTATTCCCCACTGTATCTATTCCTGTTTCTCAGGCTATCGATCTAAACACATTCATTTCTGCTCTTTTCTCAGCTCCATATGTCAATATTAGGCTTAAGATTGTTTTATTCCCTCTGGTTTTAAACCCTTTGAACAAGCTGATTCTTTGGGACTTCTTGCTAATATTTCTCTTTTCTGCGCACTCCCTTCTGGAAAAGAATCAAAATTTCAGTCTCTGACACCATTTTATAATTACGTAATAGCCACAGAAGTACTGCCAAAAGAACGATTACACTGTCCATCAACTGACAGAGTCAGCTATAATTTACAAACCAATTGTAGTACATTAGTGGTCTATACATTCCGGACAGTACACTCCACACAATCAACACAATTTTTACTAAATGCCCATACAATTCTCAGGTATATGGTTCATATTTAAGGTTGTACATAATTGAAATGTGTCAATGTCGCATGGTCAAGTTTGGCAGAACATTAAGAATCAACTCCAAAGTAAAGGTGTAAAAGTCGTGATACACTTCACCGTTTTAAGACCAATCACATTAAGCAAATAGAGAACCCACAGAGCCGAATTCGGCAACTTGAGTGGTATTAACTGTATAAAAAATTCCCAAAACTAGCTTTATATTTCTGAAGTACAGCAACTGAACAGCTTAAATTATCTCTGAACCTAATTTGGATAAATCGGTTTCTATTACTCTCGGGAATGCAAAAGTTTTTCGTGCATGAAAAACTTAGGCGACGTATACATAATGGAAATATAACTATGACTCGTATCTGTTGTATTTCAAGTAATTCAAATAGAAACTTTACAAGTAATTAAATTAACGGAATGACACCCACTATTTATTAAGGGACTAACGCTAATCATTTAAATTAAACGACTCCATTAGAAATTACATCCCTTATAACTTAAATAATTTAATTCAGATTGTTCATTTACCCTATCTTAATTACCAATGTCTCCTAGCAGTGAACGCGAAACCCATTAGCAGCGAACTGTTAACTATATACATACATACATATATATCGAAGACAAGTCAAGAAGTTCTCTGTATCTCCTTATCGATAATAAACTTGGATGAACTCAATTATAACAACCGCGTATACATTTAAAGCTTCACCGTCTGAAAATCAAATGCCGAAACGGAAGTAGCGTTTTTATGAACGCACGCAAAATACATATACTAAAACCAAGAACTTAATTTGCTTCCTTTTCCGAAATATTCGAATAACTTTGCGGCCAGTGCAAAGTTTACTTACGCGAAGTTCCCGTAGAGATTTGTGGAAACCGTAGGCTGTTCTCTTTAATTTTGAAGTTACTGTTCCCGCTGCTGCTCGCTCCTTTGTTGTTGACCTTTATAGAACAAATTGTATTTTTTGAACAATATAAATAAAGCTACCACATATACGAATTTCTAAAGGGTAATGTTGGGTAATAAAAAGAATAATTTCATAATTTCGTTGTTAGAGAATACGTTATATTAATTAAAAACAAAAAATGAAGAAATTTTTATTGTTGTTTCCATATGTACTCAAGAGAATGATATAATTTTGTCCAGTTTTAATGTTTTAAAGTCCCTTGACAACATATATGCAGTGCTTCTGAGGTTGCCTTGGTGTTCTTTTATGAGCGCACGTCTAATGCGTAATGCGAACAATATATTTATAGTGAAGTGTTCTTGGCGGTTCTTCTCGACCGATAATTGTTATTGATACTCTCAGAACAATTGATAAATAATCAGGATAAGAAGGACTGGAAGAAAGTGTAGGAAATTGCTTAAAATGGCATATACCGTGGAGGCTTGTATATCTGGAAGAAAACCTAGAAAGGCCCCTTCTAGCAATGGCACAATGGCGTCCTAAGCTTCTAAGCTAAGGTAACAGCAATTAATCACTGCACAGTAGAAAGCTGGACCGAGCTAAAAGCCTCGATACTTTCTCCGAAAGCCAGGCAGCATTCTAAGCTAGTTTGCGATTGCGTAAACGTCCTTAATGAGGTGAATTTCCAAAGAAAGCTAATATTAGCCTGGGTTCCCAGCCACTAGACCATGAAGGGAAACGAAGCGGCAGGCGATCTGACCAAATCTGACAAAATTTGTCTGGAACAGATCCACTTTGTTCGATACCACCAAAGCGCAAATTACAAAGTTTATCAACCAAGTCCAAGGGATCGTGACAAATATCACCCGGACAAAGATTAACCAGAGACTTCTTAAAGGAGGAGGCCTAGATTTACTAGATACCTACACTGAGAAAAATGTGACAGCAAAACATTTTATTTAGAAATTTATACTTATGAATAGTATAAATTGTATTAAAATTACGAACACTGTGTTTAATGGCCAACAACAATTTTTTTCCTAAAATCTTAAAACAAAATGTTTTAAGATTAAAACAAAAGGTTTGCTACATTTGATGAAATTTTTAAATAAAAATAATTTATAACATCTAGCAAAACTAGTTCATTGGTTTTTAAAAGTATTTATATTGGTTTTTAAATAAAGGTAGTTTCCATTTATGCACGTTGGAACATTAATGAAATGAGAGAGAGAAGGTTTAAGGCGCTAGTACGTAAAAAGAATGAGATGCAGTATGACGCGGTCTTTGTATTTGTGAAGAGGTTTTGTAAATCTGTTAGTACAAATTATTGCTAATTGTAGTACAAGCAATTTATTTAAAGTTACTATAAAATATAGTAAATTGAAGTATAATAGGTACTTAACTTCCAGGAATAAATTTATTGTTAAATTTAGTATGCTCTGTTGCTGTCCTATATATAGCAATAAATTATACTAAAATGCAGTATATTTGTACTTATAAATACTATAAATTTTTCTCCGTGTACTGAGTAAAGACAAGAAGACTGGCAAAATGATCTGCTGATCCCTCATTATTGATTAAATGGGCCAACATCGGTCTAGCAGATTTTACAAAAAGGTGGAAAAAGCCTAGTTGATGTGCAGTGTCATTGCGAAACCTTGGCAATGACACGGTTTCTAGTACATATTGGGCGTAGAGAACCCCACACCTCATAACTAAAAGAGGGCTTTCAAAAATGATATGTCTCATAAAAGGCAAAGTTAGAGAACGCCTTCTCCGGCAAGGGGGATCACAATAGATCTGAAGAAATCGCAAAGAAGGGTTGGGCATGAATTAAAAAATTTAGCAGATTGACAAAATATTATATTTCAACCCAAAAACCATTGACGCAAACACTTATTACAAAATATCTAATAACGCTATGCCTTTGGTCATTTCGCAAACTACCATCCGTGCAAGAGTTTTTTTTCTCTTTTGAAAAGAGCTCGCAGAAAGCTGCATTTTTTTTTCTTGGGTGGTAAAGTAGGTACTCTTATAAATCTATTTTTTACATGAACCCTTTTGAGGATGTATTAGTAGTGTTCGCAAGTTGTATCTCCAGCTACAATTCTATTTACAAAGTTTAAATCTTGATTATGGAATCCACAGTACCTACACTTTGTTGATTCCAAGATCTTTGTGGAATTCTATTGTCCGATACTCCTATTTCTGCAACAAATACCGAAATATTTACTTGACGATCAGTCAACACCAAATCTTCAACTTCAACCCAATCTACAAACAAAATGATTTCTTCAATTCGTGCTGTCAAACTTTCACATCTGGGGTAATTATGAATGAAATCTCTGCTTCATTTGAACTGCAGATTATATTCTTTATGCACATCATAATTCTCTGGATATTCTTTGGCTGCTATCATACTTTGTTTTCATAATTGTATGTGCAGTTGTTTTAATCATTAAAAGGAAATGCGACAGATATATTTACCCACACTTTTGGTAACATTCTAAAATTAAATTATCAACAGTTTATACAATAATAAATGAATGTGAATCGAAAGCAAACGACTGATTAATACCATCAACTTTAACCATCTTAGCTTATAACCATTGAGTCATATCTACAGAAGACAGAATTGGCAAGACTGCCAACATAATATTTTTTGTCGTAATTGGTTTAATGAAGTTGGAGAGGATTTTATCAAACGACAACCGTAAAGTTTGTCGTGCTCTTTCACAAATAGCGTCGCTAAATGTTTTCATTTTATATATTTACGTTTATGAAAAGTTGGCAACAACTTCAGGGTTTATGTGTGTAACGCGATATAGAACTGAATCGTATGCAGTGGAACCACTTGTACGTATCAGACAATTTCTGGCATATCAAGCTTCGAGCAGATACCACGTTTGAGTTCATAATAGGCTTGGACTCCGAAAAGTATAGTCATGAAGGGAAACCAGGTATTATATTGTTTATACAGAAGTTGTTTATTTTATTTAATTTTGGGGAGTAAATCACATACTTGGATTTTCTGTCGCAAAATTTGAAATAATACCATTTAATATCAAAAACTAAGGATGACCTAAATTAAACTCAAATGAACGATTAGATATGGATGCAAATTATACGTAGACTCACTAGGAAATTAATCTCCGCAAATTAACTTTTACAATAAAGCGTATGGAAATCGTTCTACTACAGGTCACAACTAGGACGTAAACGCCTGCCCAATTAACCCGCACAGTTCCAGCTATTCATCTGAACGTCATGAAATTGATCCTAAATCTGATAACAATAAAGGATTTCGGGTTCGTGTAATAACTGAAAATTAATGACCTATCTAGCACGAAATTCTCATCGAGGGGATGGATCCGTTTGTTTTTGGCGCACATTTTTTTGCCTCCTAATCGTTTGTTAATTTTAAAATCAAAATTAAAAGTTTTAATGTCTCTATGATAGCAATCGGCTTCAAATATTAATTTTTTTCTATGATTCTGTCATAAATAAATTGAATTTGCGCATCTTCTCCAATTCAATTTTTAACGTTAGGAATTTTTAAATTTAATAGATTGAAAAATTACAGTTTCACGATCCTCTTTATGGGTTTCGTAATGATCCGGAACAAAACCATGCACACGCATTAAGCGAAATTAAAATATTTCGTTCAGTTTACGACTTTTTGATGTTCATCTTTTTTATAACGTAGTACTTTGTAATTTTCTAAACGCATAAAAGGTAGTACTTTGACAAAATACAGAAGGGAAAGCGTTTACCATTTTCCTGATTTTTTAGCTTTCAGCGTTTTCATAATTGTTTTATAACTTAAGGCGTCACAACGCCAATCTGGGGAGTGGCGTCAAACGCTGTTAGACATGCATCAACTCACAATTATCGCATTACGAAATACGTTCCGTTTAAGCCGATTTGCAGAAAGCAATGCTCTCTTAGTTTTACTGCTATTGGATGCAGAATATAGCTACCTATTTCTAGCAGATCCTCTGGAGGATTGTAATCTCCTTGGAAATAGGTTTTTTTTGTGTAGAAAGATACGGAAATATTAAAAAATCTCATTAAACATTTTTGAATCGTTAATCCTTTTTTGTCTTGATCAAAAGCTGCTCCAATATTCCATATTAATCGAGCAATATGTATCCACTTAAAAATTTGTGGTAGTTTTTTTATTACAACGGACCACTTGGCGACAAAAGCGCTGGTTAATGGTCTTCGTTTTCTGTCTACCCTCATCTCATCACGTTCATTCTTTCCAAAAAAAAATGTAAGTACAACGCATAAAGAAAGGCGTTTGAGAAATGTCTTTATACCATTTCGAAAAATAAAACTAATGAAGAGGACATTAGAAGAAATAAATCAATTAAATAGATTGAAGCAAATCTTCAACTCATGATTTTGGATTCTATTGCTGCACAAGAGGTCCAACACAATTAACTGAAACTGATTATTCCAATCTCACAAAATTAAAGTATTCTTAACTATGATCATATAGTGGCAGTTCGCCCACCAAAATATTTCCTTCTTTCCCATACCTACCTTAGAAGCTACTCTTGTGGCATATCCTCAGAGAGTTAGGCACGGCCTCTTTTAACTTGCATTCTCAATAAATCTTTTTCGTGTAATTAGTTGTTTTATAGTTTCTTCCATCAGTTCTCTCAATCTTTTTATTTCTTTCTTCCTTGCAGAACTTTTACTTAAAGCTAGACATGTATTCTATTCTAATTCTAACTGATTCTAGTATCTTCTACAATTCACTGCTGGAGGCCACGTCTTCTCCCAACTCTAACTTTTGCTCCAGCTTTAATGTATTGCTTCCAATTGCTGCACACACACTTTAAGTGCAAAAATGTCTCTCAGTAACTCTTCCTCTGCCATATTGTTTTATTTATTGCAAAGCAACTAGCATCTAGCCAACAGTAGCAAGAGAATAAAATAAAGTAGCAAATTTTGAAACATATAGCGTTCTAGTGACCAACAGTTATACAAGAAGCTAATCCTGAACATATGTATATCGAAACCCAGACAATTATTAATACTTGACAATTTAAATTCCTTGTTTGGAATGACTATTAAATAGTTTGTTGTGATCCCCTTCAAAGCCCATCAACTTATAGCTACTAGCAACGACATTCTATTCCTGAAGTTGTGTTATCTTTATGTTCAAACTCCATTAATTTTCTTTTTTCATAGGTTGAAATCAGCCTGTTATGGAAGAATGTTGAAGAAGTTACTTCTTGACAGAACCAGTTGCGGTCAAATGGGTTCTAGTAATATTCCAACCGAACTACGAATGAGCCAATGATAATGGAAATTCACAGCACTCATCTCTTAAATAACCTCAACACCTTTTCCTCTGACTTCCTGACTTGGGGGTCATGCTTTACTAACCACGTGTTTGTACGAATAAATGCTATGAAGAACGATGCTAATTTTATCAACTTATTCTTTTTACTAATAAGTCTTCCATTTTTTCCGTTGGATGGTTTTTACCTTTTTTTGCAATATGTTTGACATAAGATCCGAACGTTAACTTAAGGATAGCTTGATTACCCAGCAAATTGATCATTCTGATCCTCACCTCCACAATTATGATAGGGTAATCAACGTGTGCCACATATTTTGTTGTTCTGGTTTTAGCTATAAGACGCTGATCTACAAAACTTTCAAGAGGTAAGGTTCCAATACAGATCTCGCTTTTTGGAATTCGCTTTACTATTTAGCACTTCTTTTCCTTGAAGTATGCTTCAATCGCCTATATGTGTAGCTTCTTTTTGCTTTTTTTCTATTACCATGTCACGAATCGTTGAACTGAAAACATTTCCTTTAATTTCTTGATTGGATAATAGGCTATGATTCCATGATAGGCCCTTATCATCTGTAGTCGAGGTTGTTGTCTAACATTTCCTTAAACAACATGACCAATAAGTAAGTCGATTGGTCTCAACTTCATTGCAGACGCGATCGGTTTTTCGTTTTACGGCAGTATAATCATGCCTTCTTACTATTTTGGCTTAGTTTTCTGGAACTGGTTAAGAATATTTAAAAACGTTTTCAAGATCGTTTTAACAGTTGGTCGGTTTCAACCTTTGCACCAGCAGTGGCATATTCTCGACCAATACCTTTCGAAACAGCACATCTAGCTTGAAGTATACTATTATGTACATTCAAAATAAAAAAAGCAGCCATAATTGAATCAGTATTGTTAAAGGTTAAATAACAATCAGATGCTGTTGTAAAAGGGAAACATTCACATATAAACACGTGAATAATTGGTATACTACTTTGTGTGGCATCCCGTTGGGTTTAATTCATCCTTCAGCTGACTGCATTTATTGTAGCTCTGTTAACTAGAATAGAATTTGTGCCTCGATTAGATAGACCGATTTATACATTTCTGTTGTGATTAGAGTGCAATAGATTACAAATTGTTTACCCGAGGCTCGCCGTAATTAGGATAATACATTCGATATTTAATTTCAAACATTTGCAATTCAAATTGATCCGTTACGCATGTTACCGCAATGACGCCACAGCCGCACCGTATATAAATTGTTTTAACCCTTCACCGCTTTTCCAGGACTCCGCTTAAAAACACAATTAACGTAATCATCAGGCCACTGGATATACAACCTTCAAACAGTTGAAAAGGTGATATATTTAAATATTGGAAATAACTTACGTACCTAGTAGCTCTTAAAAAGTATTACGTCCCTTCTTTTCGAGTTAGATGGAATAGTATGGAATATGGAACGATGTGCTATTGGCGAATCTAAAAATAGTACTCCCATCACTTGGCGCACAAAGGGTCATTACGAAAAAGCGCCAGGTCCAATTCTGTTACTCGAAGATCAAAGGTTTAAAATGAAGGTGGATCCTTTCAAGCATCACCAATATATTTTAGATGAAGCAATTTAAAGAGAGAGAGCTTGTCGCGTACGACGATGCAGAGTAATTAATTTTGCTTTTTGTAGCAAGTGTAACTGGTATATTGGTTTCCCAGGAAAAATGTTAATAATAATAATAATAATACTCTTTATTGCCCAACAGGCCAAGGACCTATAACAGGACAAGTAATAATATACATACATGTCCACAAAATACATATAAACATAATCATCCAATTTAATACCTAATTAATTAATTAAAAAAAAACAAAAATTATCAATTCTGTGATACTAAACGACAAAAATTAAATTAATTTAAATAAAAAATTGTAAAATAATAAAAATATATAATTAACAAGATTCAGTTCGTGGCTATGAGGACCTATTACATACAAATAAGTCGTCCGGTTCCCGATTACCCAGCTTAGAAAGAGTATATACTGGCAGACGACTCATAAGGTTAGTTCTTGCGAACGGAACCATAAATGTGGCGTCATACCTCGCACACCTTGGCACAAGAAATGACTTTCGCTGTAGAAGGCAGTTAAGTAAACTGAATAAAATATTTCTTTTAGATTTAGTTTTCTACTTGATTTTATAAGTAGTAATAGAATAAGAACAACTAACACCAATAACTTTGCGTAGCAAACAAGTTATAAATATAAACAGTGACGTTTTTTCCACACATATTTACACGAAGTGCAGTAGTTTCTAGATGTTTGTGTGTAACTAACACATTTAATAGTGGGATTTTTGTTTTAACTTGTAAAACTGTACAACAAAGAAAGTATTTCGCTTATTTAACCTAAAAGGTAGATAAAATGGATTCAACTGCATATAGTGGAAGTTTGGTATGCCTTTACAAATCAATCACAGTGAAGGCTATTTTAAACATCAAAGCAACTCAAATGTGTCGTCATCTAGTCGTAAAAGCATTTGGATGTTCTACTTAGATTTAGCGCAAGCCACAAAACGTTTCAACCTCTATAGAAACTCGTATTCTTAGCACAAATAACTGCAACAGAAGATGTTCCAAATTTTTTATTAGGAAAATTAATTCAGGTGGTACAACTGTACCAACTACGTAGCAGTTGAATGCTGCATAGTGCCTATTCGCGAATATTTAGAAAAATTCGTAGATTTTGTTTCAAACCGTCTTTTGTCCTCTTCTTGCCTGCCATTCCTTCATCGTCAGAAAATGAATCTATCATTCGGTTGTTGTGTTCGTATGCAAAATCTCCCAAATCCTTTTACCGAAGAACTTTTTGAGGTTTGTTGTATTATATATTCTAAGATCTTCTTTATCACAAGAACTCAAACAATATTTTTGTGTGCCTTTTTTGTATGAGGATCGATCCTAAAGACTATTTAGCGTGTATGAAGTACTATGCGATCTGCGTATAGCGTAGCTCAATTTTGGCCAAAGCTACCACCCAATATGAAGCACGCACCTGATTTAACCGGAGATCTGTCCTAGTCGTATTCATTCTAGATATTCAATGATATGATTCTCCGAATAGGAAGTCGTCTTTGACGTCTCTCCGCTCGTGCCAGCGTATACTCATGAAGCAAGTTGCTGCAAAAATCATGCGCAGCACTGGACAAGTCACAATCAACTAAATGTCTCTTCCCCATGATATCCCACAGATGTTCGATAGGGTTTAAATCCGGGAAACGGGGTGGCCACGGCAAAACATTAATGCCTGCTTCTTGGAGAAAGTCTATAGTTCGAGGAGCAAGGGATGTGCATTGTTTTGCTGAAAAAGGACGTGTGGACGGCCATCTAAATAAGGTAGTAATGCTGCCGTTCTCTGCACCAAAGCGTTGAGGACAGTGGTCCGCAGTCAAAGGAAGCACCAATCGTGGACGGTATGAAAAAAGTCCAAAGCCTAAAATAGGACGAACCAACATCTCTGAGGGGCGCCAAATGTTCACCATGAGAATACTGTTTTCCAAGAAATTTCAATCTATTTTGATCGATTTCAAACAACAAAACCGTCAAAAATATAAAAGATGCAGATATCGACTTCCTGTTTAATTACAAATTTACTTTGAATTAATCAGTAAACGTATTTTTATCTACCTTAACGGTAATTAGATTGTGTAACTTCTTAATTCAATTTATTATACAAGTTATAAATTAAACGTTCTAACAGCATATTTAATCAATTTGTAATATTCGAGCAGGTTCGCCACATTAAACTAAGATCTATTGTGCTTAATTTCTAATTTCATTAAGTCGTACTTGCTAAACTGGGAGATAATCCTGTTAAGTTTCAACGTCCCTTTGATACCTCAAAACTTTGACTAAATTTTCTGTACGAATTATGCTTCTAAATGTACTGAACGTGGCTTGTTGGTCAATAACAACCACACAATTCAACTCCTTTTCTATTATTCTTTGTCGTCCAATTTTCGCTTACGTCCAATTAAATTTTCTACAGTTAACCAAAGAAAAAAAAGAAAAAAATTGCTTTTTTAACGGTAGCAGTTGCCGCGCTATTTAAAGAGCAAACATGCGACACCGGAACAAATTAGGGTGATGTTGTTTTTGTGCAAAACTCAACGAATATTCAGGAGCAAGGTTTTAATTATAACAGATTTTTATATAATCGTGCTTCGTTTTTCTTTCGAAATTTCCTCGTTCCATCCGTGCCGTTCATGTATATTTAATTCTTTGCCTGTATTATATCCCACAACCTTCATGGAAATTTAATTTCTATTTTCTGCGCAACGTGAGCTAATTTTGTATACCTGGACTTTATTTAGGCAAAATTCTGAGGTAAACATCATCCAAGCTCAATGAAGGATTGTTGAAAATTTGTTTTGAGTATTCTATTTTGGTTAAGTACGCGATTTCATCAAATAGCGTTATAGATTTTACGTCCATTAGGTAAATATGCATTCTATTACTTCTATTAATTTCAATCTCCCGAGACGTATGATAGCAATGCTTGTTACATGCCTGTTGCATCTTGCGTCATAATTGATTCAGGATAGGTCATCAGCGTTGGACACAGGTGAACGATAATCTGATATCGGCACTGCATTACGTTTGTCGACTTCAACAATGCAGTTTAACGTAATATGCGATTAAATTAAACAATTATTAATGGATAAAAACAATCTTGAATCAGATACAAATTATTGATTGGCCCTTTCCACATAATATTCATTTTCTTCGCGCAAAGTAAAGCGCTAACAGTGATACAAAATTTGATCCACAAACTTGGATTATCCCAAAAATTTATGAATTTCATTTACCAATACTACCTACCAATAATAACAAAGGAACATAAGTTTTTCGAGGCCAAAATGTTGGTCTGTCAATCATTTACCGCACAATTAAGGAATGTGAAGATGGTTTGCCATGCATCAATTTACCGAAAAGTGGACGACCTCCAGTTTTGGCTACACATGAAGTAAGGCGACTCATCCAATTTGCGCAAGTCAGAGTAGAAACGTCTACGCGTACTTTAAACTGAATTACGGCGAATTTCGACTAAAAATGGATTGAATTATCGAAAAAGGAGGAAGTCTCCCAAATACATAGCAGCCCAACTAGAAAGAATTCGCAGATTCTGCCGAACATTCAGGCGTTGACATTGTATTGGCAACAGAGTTATTGTTTTAGACGATGAAAAATATTTTTATTATGCGATTTGGAAGTAAATGGTAACGATGGTGTTTATGCGTCTAGTACTTCCCAAGTTTGAAGATTTGACGACCTTTCGATGGGAGAGATAAAGCCGAAGCTGTGGATCCCAACATGTATATTCGCAAACATAAATAAATTTCATTAATACTCATCATCCTAATGATATGATATTGTGGCCCGATCTGACTTCATGCCATTATCATTATTTCACTAAGAACTAGTTAACTGAACATAACGTAATTTATGTACTTAAGGAAGATAATTCCCCAAACGTACCTCAGACGCGCACCATTGAGGAGTTTTGGACATTACTGACCCTAACATTATTATACCCAATTCCTTCATACAAAAATTAAATTCACAACACTAATAATGGGTTATGATCCTCAATGGCGGGCAATTTTGGTAAAATTTTCCCCCTCATTCTCTGGACGACGTTTATGTTCACTTTTTGGATCTTCTGGAATATTCTGGCCCGTAACTGTGCTTCCGTTTGGGTCTCCCAACCCTTGTCATACACTTTCCTATTATCACAAGGGTGGGAAGGAATAGTATTTGGATTATCGTGTATGGTGTATGTTATTGTATGGGTATCACGATTTTTGATAACTGCTTCTTTTCTTCGAGAGAACTCATCAATATTACTTTTTGCGCCGTACACTGAAAAGTTAATTACAGGCGAATTACGCTGTATACCTAGCAGAGCGCGCAAGCAGTACTAACAACCACATTGATGAATTTCTGAAAGAAAAGTTGGAACGATTTCGAGTAGCTGTAAGTGGCAAACATCTGTATTATCCAAGTCAGGAAATGGTTTATTCTAGATTCTTGTCTAAGATTTCTTTAATTTCTTCTTTACTATAACTAATTCTATGGTCACTATTTGAATAAGCTGACCGGATTTCTATTCGATTATCTTCATGTGGTTCGCCAAGGTCTTCGACTGAAATATTGGCGCCCGCTTTGAATAGGCATTCTATAATCCTTAATGTCTTCGAATTAGTTTTTCGTGCTCATGAGGTATGAAAAAGCATTTCTCAATAAGCATGCTCCAATTAGAACAAGACTAAGTCACGTAGAATTCTACACCAATCAGTCTTCTCACCTTCTCTTTCTCGAAAGTAAAATTGTATTGACAGTGGTCATGAGGGGACAACATAAAGAATCGCATTAGTTAACAAAGATGGTACTATCTTTCAGCAAAGGAGATATCAGACTACTGACAGGATGATGCGACCCTAAAATCTCGTGTCCACAAGCTCGATAAGGCTCAATATCACATCTGTCGTCTATGCCAAGAAGATCTAGAGATGGTAGAACGCATTTCGTGTGAATATGTTGCTGTGTTTATCGGAAATATTTTTTAGGTTTTATGTAGAACATGGGATAGAAATAAAAGGAAGCTGAAATGATAAATTAAAAGGAAGACAATCTACAATCCAAACGGCGAGGAGAAAACCTTCCTTATGTGCAAAACAGATGATCTGAGAAACATGATCCAACTTTAAATATAAATTTCTTCACCAACGGAAGCGAAATATATTTAATAACAACTTCATATTAATCTTAAGTATACGTCAATGTTACACTTACCACTCACCTTGTTTAATGTAACTAAGGGTTGAAATAGGGTCGTATATTATTTATTATAATTTATGGAACTTGAACCTCGAGTAGTAGCTTTAAGTAAATGTAAATACAGGGCAACAGCCTCGGCCCTACAACAACGCGTTACTCCTGTTCCATACACAAGCGATAAATAATTCAAGAAGTTACGACGCTTTTAGGCAGGTAGAATGTACCGCTTTCAAAAATTGCCTGTCAAAACGGTATTAAATATTAAAAGTCATAAAAGTAGTTTTAATGAGTTCTACATTTTGTGAATTTTGAATGCCGAAGAAGCTGATTCTGATTTTTTTTAATACCTACAGCTTACATAATATAGGATATCCGCAAATCTGCAGGGATCGCAATTGGAATCGTATCCTATCTGATTTTAATACACTTAAAGTTAAATTTCATTTTTATAACACTTTCGGGAAAAAAATTAATCCCCAGCTTGCTTTCTTTCGATTACAACACAAGAGAAGTGTCCAAAAACTTTCTCAATTTAGGCAAGAAAAAGGATAGTAAGTTTTACTTTTATATAAATGGATCGAACTCATCTCACCACCTACATCTATCCACTTCCCTCGCTTCTCCCTCTGCGTTTTTGAGAGTATATGTTCGGGAACATAAAATATGTTGTCTTTTTTGAGCATAATGAGCATAATGAGAATGGAGGAACTGCTCTTAAAACGAAACGTTTTTCGATATTTTTTGTAATTTAGTATCTAACGCAATTTGAGTTCAGGAATAAAACGAAATCTAATATTTTGTATGGGTATCACGATTTTTCATAACTGCTTCTTTTCTTCGAGGGAACTCATCAATATTACTTTTTGCGCCTTACACTGAAAAGTTAATTACAGGCGAATTACGCTGTATACCTAGCAGAGCACGCAAGCAGTACCACATTGATGAATTTCTGAAAGAAAAGTTGGAACGATTTCGAGTAGCTGTAAGTGGCAAACATATGTATTATCCAAGTCAGGAAATGGTTTATTCTAGATTGTTGTTAATGCCCAACAGAAATTTCGTTTTACAATTGGTGGCTACAAAAGTAATAATTTTTTGATCTCTTCTGATCTTTAATGTTTCACTGTTGAAATTGTACTCTTACATGCTTATAGACAACATAATAGCTTTCGTCCAATGGATCATTACCATCACATCCTCGGTTAATTAGACATTCGTCCAATAAAACAATTACAAACATTAGAAGTGTTACACCCAGAAGGAATCATTTGTTCAACTTGATTTTTGGCATCAAAAAGACTACTTTCCTGCGAAAATGGTGATGTTCATGAGAATTGAGTAATGTACAAAATTTGGCTATTGCGTATCCGTCTACAAGTGTTAAGCGTTTGGTTTGTCCTATCGCGAAATCGGCCGTCGTGTTAATTGTACTAGAATGACGATAATGCGTGTGTGTCGTCTGTGAACAGACGAAGGTAGAGGAACACGAAGAAGACCAACTGGTCAATTCAGGCGTACTACAGGGCGTCAAGATAGGCGCTTTAGACAACTAGCTCTACGAGACCGTTTTGCTACAAGTCGCTGACCAATGGTTTTGAGAAGAAGGTAGACTTGTTACTATACGTACACTATATAGCCGCATTCGAGCCTTTGGACTTGCTTCATACCCTTCACAATTAGTGCTTCCTTTGACTGCTGACCACTGTCGCCAACGCTTAATGGTGCAGAGTACGGCAGAATTTGAATGTAGCGACAAATCCAGATTCTGTTTAGGTATGCAGATGGCTGTAGAAGGGTACGACGCCAGCGTGGAGAGCGACGCAATATTGGGTCTGCTGTTGAGAGGCATGTACAAACCACCCTACTACGCTTTCTAGATGGCCGTCCACACGTCCTTTTTCAGCAAGACAATTGACTGTCTTATATTGCTCATCGAACTATAGACATTCTCCAAGAAGCAATCCCCCATCGAATATGTGTGGGATATCATGGGGAGAAGACTATCCACTTTACACCATCCTCCACAATCTTTGACACAGTTAATCAACAAAGTTCAAATTGCTTGGAACGAGGTACCACAAGCATCTATCGACCATCTCATTTTGTCAATTCCTAGACGTATACACGAGTGTACTCAGTTACGGGGTCGTCAAATTTTTTTTTTCGTGTTACATGTTAATAATATTATCGTTTCATTTCTGATGTTAAACTACCACATGCCCAAGAAATCAAGTTAAACAAATGATTTCTTCTGGATGTAATACTTCTAATGAGTAAAGCATTTACACTTCACAAAGTTTTTTTTGTTAGAGGGCGTGGAATGCCTATACTTCATATAATATCTACCAATCATCACTAATTAACCAAGAACCTTCAAAATAGCACCATTTAATGCAATTTTTCTGAACACATTCCTTCATTTTCATTTTCTTCCTCACTGCAGTATACTATAATATTGAATTTCGCACGAAATACTGTTTACTAATATCAACGAATTTTAGTAATATAAATAACTTAGCAGTAGATACATATAAGAAGAGAAGATAGCGTAGTCTTTTCTATTGGAAAACTACTACATATCTGGATAGAATTTGACCCACCTAATAGATGCAAAAAAACGTGAGATAAGAATAGGTAGTGATAGAAATAATAACAGCTTCCGTTTAGTTATGCCATTCACATTATGCTGTAGAACTATATTAACTATTTAAGGCAAAAATATAGAACTTCGAGTACTTGTTAACAGAAAAACGAAAGCATCTTTGTGGTGACTCTGAAAGTGTGATCCTGGCAAGTTTTTCGTGTAGAGTAAATTTTATGGTCTCCGCGATAGCGAACGATTTTATGTACAAGATTTTCCCTAGTTGAATACGCTTCAACGAGCTTCTCTATCTGACAGTTGACTAACATGAAAGAGCTGTCATCCGGACAACACTAACTTTGATAAAACTTCGTAATTATGTAAAACTAGAACTACGTAAGCGACCGTTTGCCATTGCTGTCCCAACAGCCTTTCAGAAGCAAAACTCCACCATTTAAACTTAGTTATTACAAGAAAAAGATATTGAAACGCATGTTACAGGAGGATTGTCGAAGTCTGAAAATCGAGAACAGTTATTGTTCTCCTTTTCTTATTACTTAAAAAGTGTTCTATTTTGCCCATCTGATGTATCCCGCATGAAGAAGTGCAAAAAACTGAGCTATTAACTATGTACCAACAGAAACTTCCTGTATATACTAATACCCTCTACGCTACCATAGGGGATAAAATACAATTTGTGCCTCCACACATTACAATTTCCTCAACACCTACACGCACCTATCGAAAAAAAAAA
>ML214910.1:672-15498 GCA_004785975.1 Popillia japonica | reverse complement strand
GTGTAGAAGTTTCCCTACATGATGTTGGAACGCAGAAATTACCTGACGGCAGAACTATACCCCTCCCGCCTGTACTGTTCGGCACATATAAAGCTGGTGATAATAAGAAAACGGTTTGCATTTACGGTCACTTAGATGTACAGCCAGCTCTCAAGGAGGACGGATGGGATACCGAACCTTTTATGTTAACGGAGAAAAATGAGAAATTATACGGTCGTGGGTCGTCCGACGATAAGGGACCTGTATTATGTTGGATTCATGCTTTGGAGGCGTTCAAAGCGGTCGGATTAGAAATACCTGTCAATATTAAGTTTATATTCGAGGGGATGGAGGAGTCGGGTAGCGAAGGTTTGGAAGATTTGCTTCGCGATCAGAAGGATAAATATTTAAAGGATGTCGATTATGTTTGTATTTCGGATAATTATTGGCTCGGTACTGATAAGCCGTGCATAACGTATGGGTTGAGAGGGATTTGCTATTTCGGGTTGGAAATTGAATGCGCATCGAAGGATTTGCATAGCGGAGTTTTTGGAGGAACAGTGTAAGTAATTTTTGTATCGTTATCTTTTAAATCGTTCCAAGAACTTCTTTAATTCATATCGAATTATCACCGATTACGTTTAGGATCGAAGGAATGGCAGATTTGATCTATTTACTAAACACATTAGTCGACAAAAACGGAAAAATACTAATTCCCGGAATTTACGCCGAGGTAGCACCGGAAGCACCAGGTGAACGAGATATTTACCAGAAAATCCACTTCGACGTGGACGAGTACAAAAAAAACATCGGCACGTCCTCCCTAGCCCACAGAGGCATTAAGGAAGAGCTCCTAATGCATCGCTGGCGACACCCCTCCCTATCCATTCACGGTATCGAAGGCGCCTTCAGCGAACCCGGCCAAAAGACGGTGATTCCCCGGAAGGTCATCGGCAAATTCTCGATTCGCATCGTTCCTAACCAGCAACCTGCGCAGATCGAAAAGTATGTCGTGGATTACATAAATAGTAAATGGAACGAACGCGGTAGCCCGAATACGATGAAGGTATGTATGGTTAGCATGTTGTTATTGGGATTAGATAAGGATGTTGTTAAGTGCGGTTGTTATTGTTTGATAATGATGAATTGGTTATTATGTAGCTTATCTAGGACGTGTTTAATATGAACTTGTTGTTATCAGACTGCAGATATACCTATATGCATATTTTTTTTAATGTTATCGTGTCATTAATTTAAATTTGTCAGACTTCTTTGTATTTAATCGTTTCATCTCAGGTGAATACGATTTCTGTGGTATTTTAATATAGCACCTGTCATTTAACGTTTTTTAGACGATTGTATGATTTTTTGGCTAAAATATTTTTCAATTTTTATTAAAGACTGATGGTGCTATATCGGACTTCTGCCGATAGGTGTGCTATTTTTTTATTAATTCAATTTCTTCGAAGTATTTGACAGATACTGCTCTCTATACAAGAAAATATTTATCAAAATCAAAGCGGCTTATGTGAAAACATTTTCAAGCTTTACGCAAATAATACCTGGAGCTTTTCAAATCTGTGAAAAGATTGAACAAATTCGTACACCCTACTGAGAAAATGTCGCTAAAATTCGTTGTTTCAAAAGTTGTAGAACTTTTTTCATATGGTAACTGCCATTTTTTTACTACTTTATTATTAACAGTTTAGCGCCAATACAAACATCTTGAAGTCTTCTATTCTTATCCAGTATAACATACATACTTATATACAGGGTGAGTTTTTTCCGATGTTTAGCATGGGGATCTCGGAAATTATAACAGATACAGTTAAATGGGGAAATAATTGCAGTTTTACTAGCTCTATTTGTTGTTTTGTTTTTTGGCAAAAGTGCATGGCTTACTAGATATTTCGCGGAAATGATTTTTTTTTATTTCGTTCGGTGCCTGTGGTCCTGTTATTATTCACTTCAGAAGAAATATCTAAAGGAAAAAAATGTAGGAAATTACATGGTTAGTAATACAGTTTAATCTATTTCTTTCTTTTAGCTATATTTTTTGAGTTCTGACACAGAAGTTTGTGTTTTTTTAAATACAAACCATAGTAGGCAATGACTTTATAAAAAAGGTCTTTTCTCAAAGATTCTAATGATGTGCTTGCTGTGATTTTGTTGCTTTCTAGTACAGCTTCTCTAAGGTCATTTACAGTGTTATGCGACTTTTGATACACCCTATCTTTTAACCATTCCCCATAAATAAAAATCTAAAATAGACAGATCGGGAGATTAGGTGGTGGTGCTCTATCATGTTTACAGCATTCGAGCATACCATGTATCTGTACTGGTAATTCATCTAACGTATCATCGAAATCATTTTGCAGAAAGTGAAGATACCGATTACCAGTTAGTGTACCATGAAATATGTATGGGTCAATAACTGTCGAGTCAATGACGCCTCACCAAACGTTAAATCTAAACTTAATTTGATGTCTCCTCTGTTCAACATGATGCGTCCATAAATGTTCATTGCCTGCCTCTTCAGTAATTTCTCTTACAGACCTATTTGCATTACGAAAGGAACCATACTCCAAATTATCGTACAGTCTCTCAAGATAGGTAAGGTACGGCATTTTTACGGCACAAAATGTAACACTCAATCATATCACGCTTTTCTTGGTTAGAAAAATTCATATTGATGATTTACGAAACCTCAACCAATCTTAACCCTTAGCTGCCACGCTTCTGGCGCCAATCATAGCTGTCACACTGGGACGTTTTTGACCCCAGCCACATAATCGTCTATTCTGAGTGAACTAAGCTGTTTTTCATCGTAAAAAAATTCACAGATGTTCATTAACTACACCTTTTCAAGACAATATGAGTGCATGCAAAAATTGTTCAATTTAATTTGTTAAAAAAAAATATGTGCAAAAAACTTCGAAAAATGAGCAGTTTTACTTAAAAATTCATAACTTTTTCAATTTTGCGAATTGGACTCTAACATTTCAGCAGCATTTTGTCGAAACATATTGCTTTATATAAAAAAATAGTGTGATAGTGCCCGCTGAAAAAAAGGCATTTATTTTGAAGAATGAATATCAGAATTTGTCTTTTTTCAAAAGTGCATTTTTTCATTGCAAACATCATTTAATACTGAAAATTCACGAAAATAAATCAAGGAATGAAGAAAAATAGTCAAGTTAATCGAAAAACATACTTTATTATAACTGATTTAAAATGTATAAGGCCCGATCACGAACGACCCCAGTGTGGGAGTTAAGGGTTAATTAGACGCAAAATGATTTAAACCTCTCATTAATTGACATTTACGTCTATCAAATATTTCCATAGCTTTCTAATTGTGACAGTTTGTCAATTAAAATGAAAAATGACCATAATTTATTTATTTTTAAAAATCTACTATAAAACTATATCAAATAGCACATCACTAGAATCTTTGAGTAAAGACCTTTTTTATAAAGTAATTGCCTACTATGGTTTGTATTTAAAAAAAACATGTGTGTCATAAGTCAAAAAATATAGCTAAAAGAAATATGTAGATAGATTAAACTGTATTATTAAGAATATAATTTTCTACAACTTTTTCCTTTACACATTTCTTTTGAAGTGAATAATAACAGAGCCACATGCACCGAACGAAATAACAAAAAAATCATTTCCGCGAAATATCTAGTAAGCCATGCACTCTTGCCAAAAAACAAAACAACAAATAGAGCTAGTAAAACTGCAATTCTTTCCCCATTTAACTGTATCTTGTTATAATTTCCGAGATCCCCATGCTAAACATCGGAAAAAACTCACCCTGTATATAAGCATGTATGTTATACTGGCTATGAATAGAAAATGTTTGGATTGACGCTAAACTGCTAATAATAAAATAGTAAAAAAAATGGCGGTTGCCATTTGAAAAAAGTTCTACCACTTTTGAAACAACGAATTTTGGCGACATTTTCTCAGCAGGGTGTACGAATTTATTTCAATCTTTTTATACGAAATAACAAAAAAATTATTTCCGCGAAATATCTAGTAAGCCATGCACATTTTTCCAAAAACAAAAAGTTACTTAAATAGACCTAGTAAAACTGCAATTTTTTGCCCATGCTAAGCATCGGAAAAAACTCATCCTGTATATACTATATAATCTTCTTGCCAAGCTTGTCGAATTCCTTTCAATAATTTATCACTCTTTCGTGAAAAATTCCCGACTGAATTTTTTATAGCAGTATATCCCACACTTTTCCATCGAGTTCTAATCTGAGCTGGCTTACAGACCAATCCAGAACTGGGAAATTATCTTGTTGGAAAATAAAATTGGAAATTTGGAAAACGCTCCTGTTAAATGACCTTCAATTCTAATATATATACTTCTGCGAGAAACAATTTTTTTTAGAAATTATTTCCGTTTATTTTTTACCGAATTTGTTTTAAAATTGTTTTCTTAAACTAGCTTAGATATATGTAAATAATTTTGAGTTAACTTGTATATGTCCAGAGTTTTGATGTGCTGTGTATATTTTAACCATGTTTTTGCTCGTGATGTCATGCCACAAAAAGGTACTGGCCAGGGTATATAAAGGCCGCGTTTTGATGTTAAATTTAACTCACTTGTTTTCCAGTACTCTTCCCTTTCCTACCTGACTGCCGGAGCCGATTTAGTTGGCTAGCAGATCCTGACCGTTGGGTGAGCCGAAATTTCGTTGGCCCCATATAATCCCAAGTATTCTGAGGAGTGGGCCGATTAGTTGGCCTCCTTAGAAGCCCCACCGTCCGTTCGCAGAGTGAGGCCGAGTTTTCGTTGGCCCCTGCGTTTTTTTTTCCCTCCGGTGAGGTGTCGAGTGTAGACCCTCACAAAGAACTTTGGACTGCTCTCAGCTTGTCCGGTTCCAATTTGGTAGCTGGGTAGTCATCACTCACTACCGTAACTTTGACCGTTTTGCTCCTCGATTGGGAGGGGGAGGAGGTTATTACCAGCCGACCGTGATCGTTTTTCTGATACCCCCGTCCGCTTAGCCTTACTGGCTTGCAACTGCTTCGCCGAAGATTCATTCTAGACTTTTTGTGTTTGCCGAATAAAGTTGTCTTTGATTACGACCTTTTTGGCCTTGATATAATCTTGGGAAAGAGATTTTACTAAAACATGAAATTTTACAAAATTGTTTACACCCATTACATCTAAACTGGAATCCTGCCGTTAGGGAATCTGTATCTTGTATGCAGCCAAAGCTGGGCAAAGATTGCAAGTCTGTACCTACCATCTCTTTACAGAGTCACTATAAGTACAGAATATAATTTATTTCCTCTAATGCGAGCACTTTCTACATACATCCTATTCTGCACATTTTCAGCTCATTCTTGCTGAACGGTAAATTCTTGTTTTCTTTATTCATTGTAGGTCTATTTGGCGCATGGAGGCGAACCTTGGACGGAGGACCCGCACCATCCCCATTACCAAGCGGGTATTCGCGCAACTAAATACGTCTACAACGTCGAACCTGACCTAACGCGCGAAGGCGGCTCAATTCCTATAACGTTAGCGTTACAACAGGCGACTGGAAAGAACGTTATTCTATTACCGGTTGGAGCGGGAGATGATGGTGCTCACTCTCAAAACGAAAAAATCGATATTAGGAATTACATACAAGGAGTACGTAGTAAACGAAAAATATTTAATTCGTGCAAGAAAAAATAATTTATTATTCCTTTTTTTACAGACCAAACTACTTGGTGCTTACCTGTATGAAGTTGGACGACTCTAACTTGCTTGCAGCTCAAATTACGATGAATATTTTCTGGCTGCATTATCTTTTCTAGGTTTATATCGAAGTATGTTAGGAGATATCTAATTATATGCCTATATTAATTGTTTACAATGAATTTATATTTTATAAAGAAATATACTATCCTTAAGACTTTCACCATGATTTATTGATTTTGCAAGGTCGTTTGACGGGGTGGATCATAATACAGTTTAAGGATAAAATTCACTACACTTTAGTATGAATTTTTGCGAGATTTGCTTAATATTCTCGTGAAACTTCACTTAGGTCGGGTGTGCTGCAGGATTGATTGCAATTTGGGACCATTACTCTTTACACTTTTGAACAACGTCTTGCTCTGATGATACTCAATCATCAATTAATAATTGCTACGAAATACAGGATTTATTCTCTGTATACTATGAATGGGAAAACAACTGTTAATTATGTCAAACAATAAGGATTTTCCGGGCTTTAGCCGGGCTGAGTTGGAGAGAGTAGTGAAAAAACACTATCGAAGAATGTATACAGGGTATCAAATGAATAGTGTCGGAAAAATAAACAGTATAAAACTAATGTCACAGGAAAGGTAAACCCAAAAAAATTACAATCATATTAAAATAATTTTTCCTTTAATAATTACCAAATTTTTTTAAATAAATTTTGTTGAATCCGGGCCTGACAGGTGTGTACAAGAAAAAAAGGGACGCTGCAAAAACGTCTAATAGACATAAACAGATATTTTTAATTAAGTTGAATGATATGTAAATAAATGTTATTGTACTCTATGAATGTATTTGTTTACGAAACAGCTTCGCTGCTCTATGAATTGCACATGTGGTCTTTTCACAAATATTCTATTTATAACAAGGTCACACATTTACTACAGATTTTATTCATTTCGACCTGTTTTTTTTTTGTAGGAATCAGGTGTTTTTGTTTTTTTTTTCATTACAGAAAAAAATTCAAATAATTCGTGGTAGTCTTGAAAATGATTGTTTGATGAAAAACAGGAAAAAAACTTAGAGTAGTAATGTCCGCAATTACTACCACGAGCTCCAGTAGTTTTTCATGTATCCTCACAGGAAAAAGTCCAACAGATTCAAATTGGGGCTTCGTGCTGGCTTCCTTCTCGGTCTATCCAATGTACATACAAATGCCTGGTTTAAATATTTCCATACAAATCGGGGAACATATGAGTTTTGTTAGGTAAAACATTTTGCAGAATGGTCCTACTAATAACGGATGATTTCGCCAAAATAACGGCAGTTTAGAGTCATTATACGCCCGTCTCGTCATTAGACATATGACGAACATCATACCTTTGTTGTGGTACCATCAGTTAGTCATTTATTTCTTCGCCAGTTGATTCTTTAATCTCTTTTTGGTCCGTGGGCCGTTTTTGGATATGGGAAGTCTTTAAAGAATTGCGCCTATCTGTCCCATTGCTCCTACATGGCTTTCTTTTACAAGGGGAATACCAGGGTTGTCCGACACGGATTTTAATGAATCAGAACTATGTTGTAGAGGAACCTTCCTTGAGTACCCAGGTTCATTCGTTTATATCGATAATGTTAGTGTTTCAACAAGCAAGCCTTCGTAGCCTAGTGGATAAAATCTACGCCTGTCACGCTATTGGATCTTATTCTGAATCTTATTGTGAAAGATATTAACAGTTATATTCCATGCAAATTATTCACAAATGATAGTTTTTGCCGTTTCGTTCGTTCAATTTGCAGGAATCGAACGCGTGCCACCAGTATAGCAGCTGTAGATCTTATCCACTGGGCTGCGAAGTGTTGCTTGTTGAGAAACTAACATTAGATTGTTTTTCTCAGAAACTAGGGGGCGTTAGGATAAAAGCTCGTACCTGGGTACTCGGGGAAGGTACCTCTATAACATAGTTGAGATTCATTACAATCTGACATGGACAACCCTAATGTTTCGCTTGTTAGATGTGGAATCAAATACATAATCTCTTTTAACCAAACGAGGTTTGTTGGTACAGAGACGTGTTTGGAACTTCTTTCTCCTCATCAGTATACTATTGGAAGTTCAAGTCTGACCATAACTTTCTCTGACCAAATACTTTCCATGATCTGAGAATTAATCAATAGAAGATTCATTAGATGTTAAAGAAGTCACTAGTGCTGTTTTGGACTGAGTAGAGGTTGCCTTGAAACCTTTCCTCTTGGAAAGGGTCAACTGAGGCCTTCTAAGCAATTATTACTATTATTACTACTTAAGTTCCATCATATGATTTTAATAACTCGGAAGCGATCCACTTAAGAAATGCAGTTGCGTTCTGATAATTGAGCACCCATTAGGGGTGAAGTAAGGGCCAACTGGTTAAATTAAGTGTATAAGGACGCCTAAACTTGATGAAATCACTCTGCTAACGAGAGTTATAACGAAACAAGATCAAGCATGGGCTGCAGATCACGCGATGTCGGTTTTAACCTAAAACCTCATCAGCAAAGCTTGACATACAAGATCTGATTTCAACAACATCTCTCTTGTTATACATTATAGTACATTTCGTCATGGTAAGTCGTAAAGGAATCCCCATTATCTGCTAGAAGATCGAGACATCTACTGGGACTTCGCAATCCACGAATTGTCCGAGTTAAGATGAGTAGCTGCTGTGTGGTTTCTGCCGTTCGGTAATACTCCTGAGATATGCTGCTTCCGACAATTATAGCCACTAGAAGGCATCATGGAAGCAAATATCGAAAGAGGTGTACGTTAAAATCAGATCTTGCATGCCAAACTTCGCTGATGAGGTTTTAGGTCAAAATTGAAATCACATGACCCGAAGTCAATCCTTGATCTTGTTTCATTGCACCCTCGTTAGTAGGGTGATTCCAACAATAGACCATGCGAGTGCTTATTGTAGGCATTTTTCTGTTTATTATTTTTTTGGCATCCATCGATATTATATGTATTCCATAAGGAAGAAAAGACATTTTGAATCTTGTCAACATTTTTGATTACCCACCCTGCTATCAGAAGAGAATCAGAAGAATATTGGATTTCAATTTTTGACAATTCAGCCCTAAGGATTGAAAATAATTGCAGCATTTCGCTACAGCCTTTTTCTAAAGATTCTGGTGATTATCTTTAAATGCTTTGTAAATTATTTCAATCTTAGTACAACCATTCCGACCATGTCCCAAATAAGTTCGAAATGAACGATAAAGAGGGTTAATTTGCTGAGTGGAAGTTCAAGACCAAATAAAATTATCTGTAGAGAGGCTAAATGATGATTTCTTGTAAGATTAGTAAGTCAGTACATAACCACAAACCTTATCTGTCAAATTGAAGTTTGGTTGTGCGTTGTTGACATTTGTAGAACTGACAACATAACTCAAATGTCATCAATTACCTGCAACGATTGCCAACGTAAAAAACCTATACAACCTTTTTTTGTGCTGCTGTGCCATTTTCGCCCTTTTTTGAAATACCAAACAACGCTAATCCTTCTCTTCCTTACCTCCCTTGCATGAGGGAACAAAATTTTAAAAACTTTAAACAAATTTTGTATTTTTTAATCTTATAATTCCTTAAAAAATAGTAATTTCACGAATCTGCTCAGTATTTCGTTATTTTCAACGTCCATGCCCAATCACCGAATACCTCAGCCCTATCTGGAAACGTTATTTCGACAACGTCATAGTAAATATCCCACTAAAACGAAAACAAAATTGCAAAATAAGATTATCTTTGTCATATTTTTAATATTTCTTACATCTACTTCGCCGTAACCCAAAAGTTCCACAACTGTTGAATTGGATGCGAACAAATCTGCGGCTGACCCCAATTCGTACTTTTTCTCAGTTGGCCACTTCAAACAGAGCGCGTACACGGCTGTATCCCTTGTCGTATACCAAGTTGTGTGTAACGAATCGTTCTGCACTTTCCACGGTACAGAATTGTAAATAGCTTCGCCGTTTACCGCCAGCCATTTGCCTAAATCTCGCAATCGCTCCTGATAGATCGGTATAATCATACCATCTTTAGTTGGGCCAACATTTAACAATATGTTACCCCCACAACTGACAGTTTCCACTAGCGTCACGATTAGTTTATAGGTGGACATGAAATCTTCAACTTTCGCGTTCGCTCTGTAACCCCACGAACGTGTATCTATAGTCATGGCGTTCTCCCATTTATGCGATTGGAGGACACCTAAAAAAAATTAGATAAATGCACGAAAATATGTACTCTACTACATATGTGACTATAAACGATTGGTACAAATATTAGATTATAGGTTGTCTTCACTTTGACAATTATCTGTCAAATTTGAATTTAAAAATCAGGCGTGCTAACATAAACTTACGGAAGTGTTGTCAACTCAAGAAAATTCCCAATCATTTATAATTGATATCGATTAAATCTACCTGGATTATAACGATCGTGGCAAGTATAAAAATCACCGTGCTTGCACAGCATCTTTGCCCCCCAACGATCATTCACGACCACCTCATCTTTAACGGGACTCTCGTTATACAACCACGCGAGGAATTCCTCAGATTTCCAATACGTATCGTTAGCTTCCCACTCGCCATCAGACCAAACGATATCCGGTCGATATCTTTCGACTAATTCCTGCAATTCCGGTCCGGCTTTATTATCGCTGAAGGTGGTGGTCTGAAAATTGCTAGCTTTGTCGCGCATATACAGAGGGTTGTACCATTCTAGGAGGGAGTAATAGTATCCCATACGTAATCCGGCCGCTCTTACAGCTGTTGTTAGTTCATCTTTAAAAAGGGAAGCCCAGATATTAAATTATATTAAAATGTTACTAAATTTAATGTTAGTTACCAACTAAGTCTCTGTGGGCTCCAATATCTACGGAATTCCAGCTGTAGCTGTACGTGGATGGCCATAATGTAAATCCTTCGTGATGTTTTGTGGTCAAAACCACATAACTGTGAATAAAATTTTCTACTGAAACATGTTTCACATCATTAACATAATATTTTGACAGTTACACTTATTAAAACTGCAAAAAAATTTCATATTTTCACAGTTTGACAGCTGTCAAAACTATCTTAATTGCGACTACCGTCAAAGTTATTTTTGACTTCTATAACTAACTTGAAATCTTAGAAAATACCGTTCGTACTGGCCAATTTGAAGACATATTTTGACAGTTACATCTGGAAATTCCTTACTCCATACCATTGTTTTGGCTAATTTGACAGCTTTTAACAGTTAAACCGGGATACCTGTACCAATAATCCACGCTAAAGTGATCAAAATTCGAATCCGGTGTTTCTGATGTCTGACAAGCTGCTTTTCTTAGTCCAGCGATAAATCGTCCAGTTTGACAGCTGTCAATACTGTCATACAGTTTTTAAAACAACATGTAACATTAATAGATGTGAAATTGTAAATTTTTTCGATAAGTACAGGAGATTAAATAGGAAGAATCTAGTTTGATTAATTTGACAGCTGTCAGCAGCATTTTTGACATTTTGAAATACTGTTTCAACAATTAAACACTTTAGGAATGCGGTTGTTTAGTTGCTAAACTATTTCGACAGTTACACCGATTAAAATCGTAAAAATTACCACTTTTTTGGTTTGACAGCTGTCAAAACTGTGCAAGTTTAAATAGGAAGAATGTAGTTTGACAGTTGTCAGCAACATTTTTGACATTTTAAAATACTATTTCAACAATCAACGACTCTTAAAAACTGCAAGTCAAACTAAAATAAGCAGTTTCTAATATCAGATAAGCTGCTTTTTGACAGAGATAAGTCATCGAGTGGTCAAACATCGCCGTCGCTTTATACAGCCTGTCTACGTAGAGAGACTGTTTTAGGAATGAGGTTGTATAGTTGCTAAACTATTTCGACAGTTACATCGATTAAAATCGTAAAAATTACAACTTTTCTGGTTTGACAGCTGTCAAAACTGTCATGCAGTTTTTAAACCAACATGTAACATCTATAAATGTTGTGAATTTGTTCAACTTTCCGATAAGTACAGGTGATTAAATAGAAAGAATATAGTTTGATTAGTTTGACAGCTGTCAGCAGCATTTTTGACATTTTGAAATACTATTTCAACATTCAACGACTCTTAAAAACTGCAAGTCAAACCAAAATAAGCTGTTTCTAATATCAGATAAGCTGCTTTTTGACAGGGATAAGTCATCGAGTGGTCAAACATCGCCGTTGTTTTATACAGCCTGTCTACGTACAGAGACTGTTTTAGGAATGCGGTTGTTTGGTTGCTAAACTATTTCGACAGCTACATCGATTAAAATCGTAAAAATTACCGATTTTATGGTTTGACAGCTGTCAAAACTGTCATGCAATGTTTAAACCAACATGTAACATCTATAAATGTTGTGAATTTGTAAAACTATTCGGTAAGTACAGGTGATTAAATAGAAAGAATGTAGTTTGATTAATTTGACAGCTGTCAGCAACATTTTTGACATTTTGAAATACTATTTCAACAATCAACGGCTCTTAAACCAAAATAAGCTGTTCCTAATATCAGATAAGTTGCTTTTTGCCGGGGATAAGTCATCGAGTGGTCAAACATTGCCGTCGCTTTATACAGCGTGTCTACGCAGAGAGTTGTATCCCAACCACATTTTCACAGCAATTTCAGCAAACATAGACTCAGTTTGTGCAAGAAATTACAATGTTATACTGAAAGCAAAAAATGCATTAAAAAAAAACTTACTTTGCCCCAGCTGCCCGGAAAAGCTCAGCCCAATCTTTCGGGTTGAAAAATTTAGCGGTAAATTCCGGAGCAAATTCCTGGTACGTGAATCCCGGACGATAATTTTCGTTCACATAATTCACGTAAGCAGTATTATTTTCTAAAGACATTATTATTAGAATCGAATCTTAAATTATAAAAAAAAATTCATGTTGGTACCTTTTAAATTTTTCCAAAACCATTCCGTCCCGAAAGCGGGCACCGAATATATACCCCAATGCAGGAATATTCCTACCTTAGCTTGGTCGTACCATTCCGGTAACGGTCTGGTGTCTAAGCTTTCCCATGATGCTGTATACAAACAGTAACAAAGCGGTAAATATAAAAATGTTGCAATTAAACTGGATGCCATTTCTATGAGTGGTATTTTTTTTCGCCAGCACAGTTTTATACCGATTTCACGCACGACAAAGTATGGAAATACAGAAATAAAACAGCCGATAACTGGATATAAATTCAAATGAGTCCCGTTAAGTAGTTAAACAGGCAATGACTGCTTATAAACACCGGCAAGTTGTTTTTTTCCTCGATAATCCTTAACTGTTGGTATTACCAGACGTGATTTTACGTTTTTTTTTCCTTCGATTACATAATAAATAACAGATAGTATATCTACTGTGGTATATACATGAAACAATACACGCATAAAAATTGTTTTCGTATAAATTATAAATAACTTGTTCCAATCGGTGTAAAAGTTCAATAGTGCAATGAAATTAAATCATTTTTTTTTTACACAAACAACTGAAATTCAGACTAGGCTTAATAGGAGATAATTATTGTAATTATCTATAGCAATTATTATAATTTCAACTGTTTTGTCGTAATTTTTCTAAATAGCCTTCTTAAATTTTGTTTTTTTTTCCAAATAAGAAATGTGGAAGGGGAAAACCACTAAATCTGTGTGTCCTAGCATTGATCACTTGATGATTCACTTTTATGGAGAACTTTCGTACCGTGTGTATTTGGTTGCAAACTAATATTTTCGGAATTTATGCAATTGGTACCACCCCTGCTCCGCCTACGACCAATAAAATTTAATCCGAGTAGCGAGCTCTTATGCAGGTGGTCTTATCGGCTGGCAATAAACAGAATGTTTTTTAAGGATTAGAAATCGTTTGACGTTACATCTGAAAAAAAATATAACCGATAAAACAACCTTTTCTTAAACCCATCGATTTGTTTTTTAATAATTCGTCTAAGAACTTTGTTTTTAAATAAGGTAGCAGAAAAAACATTATTTAAGTACTTTATCAATTACATATTTAATAGGTATGCCAATTACACTCACAATGAGTGTTATCCATAAGCAAATATTAGTTTTTTGCGCTTACCGAAATCTCGAATTCATGTTCGTTCTTAAATGTTGCAAGTAATTTCTTTTTGGGAAATTATCGACATAAAGGGACATCTGACTAACATTTTACAATTGAATACCCAACGTAAATAAGGTAGGTGTTATAATATTATAAATCACAATAGAATATTGTATCTATTCCCTAAAAAGGCGAGAGAGAAATTCGGAGAATACGATTAAATATTAATACGGCTTTAAAACAAGTGTACCTTTGTTCCGTCAATACTATACCCATTCAAATAAATTGCAGATGTTCCATAGAACCAAACAATAAAACAAGCAATGCGTCGTAATTTTATTTCCTTTTATTTAACGCATAGGTATTAGCATATTATTATGCATATACAGTGAGCAGCAAAAGTATTCATACAGCTATGCAAATCAGGAATACCTACGTGTTTATAAAACTATGTTTACTGCTAATAGAAATATTTAACAGATGTCACGTAGAACATCTATTTCAAATGGTCACCTGCCATACAAACAAACAAAATGTAAATAATGTGATTGTTATGTTATTTATTGGATAAACATACATTATAAACGCAACGCAAAAATATTCATACAGCTATTTTAAATACAAAAAACAAAGTGATGGCAAAATTTGAGTTTCTCGTAACACCACCTAAAAGTATTACGGTCGTTGACGACCCTCAATCGTATTGGCATGGACTGAACTAGTTTGCGGTATACTGCAGATCTATATATCTCCACTCTTCTACGGGCCCGTTCTCCAACTTTTTTTGCTTCTAATTTGATGTTGCCTGATCTGTTGTTCGAGGTGATGCCATCGGTTGTCTATGGAGTTCATGTCGAGAGACTGGGGAGGTGTTTTAAGAAGATAGTACGGCAAATGCAGCTAGAAGTGGAAGACCAAAGAAACTTACCGAGCGCGAGCGTTAAGCGATCATGCGACAGGTACGAAAAAATCCTAAAATTAGTGCGATAAAATTGACCTCATTTATTCAA